>JTDE01000791.1:58853-79397 GCA_014338405.1 Paragonimus skrjabini miyazakii
GCAACCTGATCATTACTCACAAGCGAAAGTGGTTGAGCGTTCACATATGATAATTCGGTCGTGCTTAATGTGAGGTCAATGGCGTAGTGGTAAACACGGTTGCCTCATGAACAGCATGTCCGTGGTTTAAGTCCCGGCAGTGGCGAAGGTATGCACTACTAACGAGCTCTAATGAGAGCGAAACTCGAGTCTAATGCTTATTTTCGAAAGGGGTCGACTGGAATGTCTATGGGGATGCGATAACTGCGGTCTATTTTATCCTTTTCTCACAATTTTCAAGCGATCAGAAGCTCGATTCCATCCTTGTAAAGCTGATCACAATTCATATCGTTTGAAGATGGTTTCATTACCTCCCTGGTAGTCACTCACAAGATTGTTATCGGTCTGAAATCTTTCCCCAACAGCTATCTGTTTGTGGTTATTGGAAATTGGCCGTTTACTATCAATCAGTTTTATCAATCCTAGTGTCGGGAAGAAACTGATTCAATTTTAGTTGTACGGCAATATGAAACATGTTCCTGTAAATTACTCGACCATGTAGCCTGTTTCTCCTAAGGATGTAATCAGTAGTTTGATAGTTAGTGTTAGACACCTTACTCAACTGAACCGTATAGTCAAGAGATGAATGCTTGGGCAAGGAAATCACTAACCAGCGCGTGTTTCTATAAACCACAAGCACATACCAACGTTAGCAGATAATGAAATGAACAGTTTGTTGCAGTTAAACCATGCAATTTGTCTGTCTCAAACATGTCTTCTATAAACAAGGATTCGTTTTTACTAAAGTGGTAGGTAGTAGTAAGTAAGTATGTACTAAGTTTATAAAGACGTTTTCCAGTGGACTTTTCATCACTGCTGTATTGCGAAAGGCAATTAAGGCCACGGTATAAAAGATAGTTTTCAGCCTTTAAACTCCAAATATTTGTGCTTCATAAGACATTAATTCACAAGTTAGCAAGATATTGTAGTGCTGTCAAAGCGTATGTAGAAGCAGCCACAATAGCTGGAGTTCGAACTCTCAACCATGTGAAGATTAGTGAATGCTTTTACTACTGAGATAGCAAGAGCAAGCAAAACCCCCGGCTAAGGTTGGTTATCTGGGTGACCATGAGACAGCATGCGTTAAAACGTCGAAAAGCTATCAAAAAACAAACAAAGTGAATTTCAGATTATGTTTGCGTAGTCTTACACACTTATTTAATCCAGCGCAGCTTCAATGACTGTTTGCCACGTGATTTTTGGATTAAAATATAATTCTTGCGAGTAACTTCAAACAGTTAACACCTTAAGTACTGGAATGATAGGATAGGAGAATTAATGGGATAACCTCCATCCGATTACTTTGTACGACATGTTCGCCGGACTCAGGATTTTATAGCTACACCACAGATACGTATATCGCTTACCTCTAGCGAGATTAGGTTAATCAGTCCCACTTGGGTGGTCACAAGCGTCTCAGATTGGGTTGAGCATACGGTTGACTTTCTTATGTCGCTGTCCATTCCCAACGGTCAGCAAACCACATTCCCCCGGGGCTACACGGTTGTTCCGTCGATTGACGTCTGCTTCCTAACACAGAATACCAAGCGCTCTTGTGAACAGGAAAGAGTAGGCAGCTAGTGACTTCACATCCAGAATATTCCTCCTGCCCTCCACATACAAATAAATATGAATTATCTTCGTTCATTTGTGCCGATTACATATTTAGTCCATACAAACACATATACAAGCGCGCTCGTGCACTCAACTGGAAAACGCGAAAGCTAATTAATTCCCTAATCGCTCAGTTCATAGATATACACCAATTCTAAGCACCAGTGTGCTGATGGGGTAGCGATCAACACTGATTATTAATTACACCCTTACCCTGGGGAACAAGAACAAATGGGTGGAGAACATTCATTTTTGTAGATCGATTGTTCATTTTGCTGTCAGTTCGCCTAATTTTTGCCGGCACCTGCAAAATGACCGGTGAACAAATGACAAGTGTCTTATGTATAGTAGAGGTTTACATGGAAGTTTCATTAATTCTCGGAGAGTTTCTCTCAGGGTTGCACCTAGTAGGCTGTGTTAGTTCCAGTAAAACTCAACGCTATCACACTGATTCTTGTCAGTGTTATTGAGGATTCAGCCGGATGGGTGTCGTTGGATTTTTTCCGTGGACAGTCCACTTATAAATGGTTCGAAAAAGCCAGCCGGTTAAAAGCTCCGATATTTCACTGTATTTGATAAAGTCATATACAGGACCTCTGTGATGAACTTCTGATGAGCTTCTGTTTGTCACCACTTTTCATTCCCTAGAAGTTATACTTAAAAACAGACCATTACCGAAATCATGCTGACTGTGCAGCAACCATATAATCACACAAAAAGAATTATTAAGGTAAACACGTTTTGTCAATGTGAAGACGACTTAACATATCGGGAACAAACGGCACTACTCCGGAGTGTTGGTGTTAGCACTGAACGCGCAAGCAACTGCGTTCATTTAACTTTCCCCGTTCATCTAACTGGCTCCCTTATACATTACCGAACTCTCCGAGTCCCTAAATCAGTACGATTGTTTACTTTAAGATACACATTTCGCTCTTCTCTTTTCAAACAAACACAACACTGTCATAGTTGAGAAACAGAAATCTAGATTCACCAGTCCACATTATCCACTGAACTGAACAAACACGGCATGTTCCCGTGGCCCCTAATATTCGGTTAGCAGCAAAAGGAAGGACGAACATCTCTTACACAACAGTTCAGACTTGTAGTGTTTTCACAAAACATTTACTTTTTCCTTGGAGAATGCGTTTAATTTACGAGTCCACAGTTGCAAATAGAATGCAATCGACTGTCTTCTACTGTCAGTTTCAGTCGAAGCTCTGTGTTGTTCACAGTTTGATAAACGTTTGGCATTGCCTGCATCTACGCGTTGGCAAAACCAATTACCTGGTGCTCTGAGCACTCAACGCGATAACTCGTCACATGGTTTCCATCATCAACCACGCAGATTTATACTGCGTACACAATCAACTTTTCTTTATGTCACCCCAAAGTCATCCATACAGCATGCTACTATCTGATGCGACTACATGCACAAAGCTTACCTTTTACGAAGACACCGAGTCCACATTAAAATGAGTCAAGAAAATGCACAATTCGGTTAGGTGTGAGAAGCCTGGGGCTGACTAATTTCAAATTTCCAGTTAACTCCTAAAATCAGTCATAGTCCATTAATCCATAAACACCGAAAGTTCAATTTTGTTAAAGGAGTACTTGTGAGTCTTCTGTTAATTTTTTGGGTTTTATTTGCTCCCGTAAGTTCACTCGCCTACTTCATGTAATAAACATTCTAGTAAGTTGAGAACACTTTTTATTAATGCTTTACGTCGTACCCAACTTCTGTTCTTTATTACTGTACGCCTTTTTTCACACTTTCTCCGCAGTTCTTCTCTAATTTTCTTAGCATTTCTGCAAAACCGTATTGTACTTTCTGCGTTTCCACTTGAATATATAATTCTAATCCTTCGTAATGCTCCTCTTACGGCATCTGGCAAATTATTAATAGGAAGTGCCTTATTTCTTAAGACAAATTTTCTGAAAAAACAACTTCTGTTCCTGCCAAACCTCTTTTTTGTTAGTAACTTTGATCCACTTCTACCTCTTCAACACACTTGGCATGAGACTATTACTTTATCGCACGATTCCGCAAAGTAGTTCAGTTACACTATTTTGTGTGTCTATTGGTTGACTATGACTCACTTTTAAGAAAGCTACGCAACAGGATTTTTTCGTCAGGTTGATAGGTGTTAGTTATGTGAGCATTTTTAATACTGTCGTAACACCTTTATGCCAAATATCCTACTTAAGTTGAACAGATTTTTTCTGATGGAATCGTTGGCATAACCGGACAGGTTTAGACTTGGTTGCATAAAAATAATCGTGGCTTCGGTCCAGCGCCGTTTGAATGCGCTGATAAGTTGAGTCGGAAGCTATCTATTAGCACTAGTAGAGTTACCCGGCCTTCAGTGATTCTGACAGGCCCCACATTCGAAACTATGCAGCTATATTCCAAAAGCATATGCAATTGTTTACATACTCCCATAATAGGAGCCAGTCTGTCCGCTTAAACAATCTGTCATGTATCATTGACAGTTTACTCCATCTGTGTGTTTGTACGTTTGTGTGGGCGGGTGGGTGAAGTTTGTTTTCTATCCGATTAGTCCAGTTATACGCCGCGTGTTTCTCAAGTAATGGCCCAACAACCGAGTTGGACTTAAGGAAGACACCGCGATGACCTGGCAACCGTCTGACCACGAACCATCTCGTCAAGCCCCGGTCTCTTCACTGCACAACATATCTACAAAGCGGTGAAGAGAACAAAATATTTCTAAGAGGAGACCTGTAGGTAAACACACATTCGACAGCAGTCTGTTAAGCGGTAAGTAATTATGGGGTCAAGGCGTGGTCTGATGCTGTTTGTCCCTTCGTATCTGGTGCGGTAAGTTGACGTGGCTAGTCAGGGAGTGGGCATTGACATTGGCCAGTTCCATGGACACTACTGCACTAAAACTGGTTGTTTCATGTGTTACTTGTGATGACCAGTTCTCTTCAGGCCCGTGAAACAGACATGGCTGCGTAAAAACTAATTAAGCAGCTTACGAATTTAGAGAGCTGGATACGGTGTTTGTGAGAAGAATACTGCTTTGAAATCAATGGATTAGGCGAGCAACTTATTTCCACAATTAGCCTCCACGCTAACAGAAGTGTATAGCCAGGCGGCAGAGTCTGATAGAGTTGACGAGTGCACCAATTACAGGGAACTTAAGCTAATGCTCAAACCAATGGTGGTGACCTGATTAGTCCATTACGTCATGCTTTTTCAGAAGCTGAATCACGCAGGTCGACAATCGATTTGGCAGATTTGAGGCAAAGGTAGGCGCAACTCTACATAGGTCAAATATTCTAACTCCAACCATTTCGTTTTTGTATAGTGTTCTCAGCTGGATGATAGTTAATGGGTTACTTGACACGCGATAGATCACTTCAAATGTTTGATCGTAGTTCACGTGGTGGTCACTTTTGACCAAGTGGATGAAGATTGCACTTTTGACTAAGCGTGTTACACCGTACCCCGTTTAGTCTGGTGGTGCTTCCGGATTCGTTTTGATGGATGTTACTATGTTAGGTCACTATAACAAGAACCAACGAAAGAATGGACAGGCATGGATAATGTCTGAACCAACATTCTGTAAGTGTCACTGAACCGGAGAATTTTCGATCCAGGGAACTGAATAAGGAAATCAGCCGCAACACAGAGCTTACTAACGGTGTGATCACATCTACTGGCTGACCACTCCGCGGTACCGTCAGCTTTAAAATGACGGCTGAATTAGCAGTTGTTATGTTACTGTGTCTTGTACTTCTGGTATTCCGATAGTGTTCTGAATTCCCGTTTAAGAAAACCATCCACAGGGTTGGGTTGTCCATCAACTTAAGCTCATCGCTCAGTGTACCGAATAAACAAATTTTGCATCTTGTTTCATTTCGACACTGCACCAGGTTTTGCTTCTGTGGCTAAATGTGTAAAACTTATCTACATATGCTTTCTGTGATAACTACTGAATTTAGCGATCCTGTCCATTTATATGTGTAGGCGAATAAAGTCCTGTTTATCAGATATGCTTCATATGCGTTCACATCAGTAAAGTAACGAACGAAATATTTCCTCCGCGTTTTGTATGGAACTGATGTGGCCGATCCCTCATTGCTTAAGATCAGCGGCTGTGTACATTGACGTGTATGTGTTTTACTATCAGTAAAGCTGAAAGAGGGGTGTCATATTTTTCAGCATCTGTTCTTTTCCAAAAGCCGAAGCAACCAGTACAGAATAAACTTAATGAAGACAATCGTTCTCGACGGATAAACTGTAAACCTGAATGAATAATAGAAAATCAGTTGACGGTCAGTCATTATTCATCAAGGTTCACTGATTCTTATGAGCCTCAAGGATCCTACGTAAGCAGTGTACCTTGACAAAGCTAGGTGCAGATTCTTATTCCCTGTTAGGCGCATTATTTACACAAATTAATTAGTTCACTCTCAGTAGATAGTAAATAGAACAAAACTCAGATCAGTAAACCCACCCGTGTGCATACTATGTATTCACAGACCATAATAACGGCACGCTTGCTGAGAAGTTTGATGGGCAATATTACTGACTGTCATCGGTGCGGCTCCAGGAGAAACAGTGTTCCAGGAATGCAACCTAAAACGTCTTCGCTGATCATAAATCGTCATGGCTGGATATAACGTTGAAGTTAATTATTTTTCCTTAAGTCTGACCACCAGTTCGTGCCAACACGTGGTTTCAGTTGTCAGAATTGTTAGAGAAGTAGTGAATACAACATTCACACATACGCACACGCGTGCACATAGATCCGTGCTGTTGTGTGACAGAGAGAGCCTATTCAGGCTGGCGCCATCACAACGAGTGGTCAATTTGTGATGGGCTAGAAACAACTGTCCGCGACCTAACACGAAGCCAACGGCATGTCAAATCGTGGGCCCAGCCCAAATAAACCATGATCTGTTCCTCAGATCGCTTTTCACATTGGGAAAGTTTGTCTGAACGTCATATCGCTCGGTGAACTTGTTCTATGGGTCTTACTTTTTGTCAGGAGCAAGATTTGCCAAAGTTCGCAATCCGTATTTCACGGGGTTTTGTTGTGTCGCAGCAAGTTCAAATGAGTTATACACCTTATTCTTGTTCAGGTTTTCAGAATGGTTACTGTCTCAATACTAATCCGTCTACAGTGACGTCAGACAAGATAAGATGGTCACATCATGATTAATAATGCTACTCCAAGTATTCCAACGATATACAAGGGTTTTCCGGTTACATAAGCGACATTTTTGCAAGCTTTGTCAAATGCGCGAAATGACTGGAAGATTCGGCTGGAACGCAAAAAAGCAACCTGTTGTGCGTCTAGAAACGGACGATAGCGAACTCAATACAGCCTTCGTAACACGCTGAACATGCGTTGGTAATTTTTCAAATTAACCTCCCCAGAGTGTACCCCTCATGACGATATTTGATTGCCCAAATTCCTGCAACACCCGCCTCCAAAAGTGAGTAACCTCTTCCCAGCGCATGGCCTCCGTTATTTGGTCTCTAAGCGCTAAATCTCTTATTTGTTTCGTGTGTGCAACTGAAACGAAATATTGCCGCAACACAGCTTACGTAACTATTCTGACACTCTTCAAATGATTGAGAGGATAACAGCGGTCCAAGTGGACCGTAATTCAGTACTTTAATGTAAGCAGAAGGTTATCTTGCTATTTGTATCAAACTAATTTTGTAGAATCACAATGGGTGTTTACTATGGACAGCTAACAAACAGAGAATTTTAAATCACGAAATGAGCAGTAGTCAATGGTTAACATCCGTTTCTTTAATACTACAACAAAATCAACGTCATAAGTAATGCTTTCAGTGTGCAGCAAGAGGTAGTAATGTTTTATTGTAATGAATGTTTGTTTTGTTTTGTGAAGGCGAAATAACGAGCCTACACTGAGTTAATCACCTGTTACGTCCTCAGATGATGCCTTGCGATCGATGGCGTCGACTTATTCGCTGCCTGTTTGTTGAGGAAAGTTTGAGACTTGGGGCATCTCCATGTCCATATGTGCAATTGCACTGCTCCAGCTAAAAATCTGGGGCGTCGGTTGGTTGATCAGGCAAGTGTATGCACGAACAGTTTCTTCACGCAAACACCAATTGAGTAACACAGACAGTACGGACAACAGGGGATGTAAAAGTCGTTCATCTGATCGACATACACTACCTTCTTCGGATAACAATAACAAAAAGCGCTGTGTTACTGTGATTTGCAGATGGCATATTAATTTTCCCATTAGTCTAACTGAATCTTCTCGTTAGGATAATTTTTTATCGAGAAAAGTCTGATTTGTTTGGTGCAATTCATCTTCTAGAGTTTTGTCACGGGCTACCACGTTACATGGATTGAGCGTCACCTACAATTGCTCTCAGTGGTCGCATTCCCATAGACCTTCTAGTCAACCCCTTTCAAAAAGAAGCCGTAGACTCGAGGTTCGTCCTTGTTAGCGCTCGTCAGTAGTGCGTTTCCTTGCCACAGCCGGGACTAGAACTCCGGTCACGCTTTCATGAGGCAACCGTGTTGACCACTGCGCAATTGACCTCACATTAGGCATGACCGAATTATCATATGTGAACACTCAACCACTTTCACTTGTGAATTTTACACGGTCAAATAGCTCACGCAATAGGCTACACCCTTCCGGAGCTAACCAGTCAAAATGTAGATATTTTCCGTACATATATTCCATCGTTAGGTTATATACCGAGTAAATCCATGTATTCTTTTAATCATACCTATGTCTACAAACAACAATCGATCAGTAGCCTCAGTTTCTAACGTGTAAGGCTTGCTGGATCCAGTAAATCAAGGTAAAAACTCAGCAACTGTTTGCCTACACAACACCAATGTATAAAATTTCTTTGAGGTATGCTTTTCTAGATTAGTTACCAGTGACAATACCTATATCAAATGGACTACAAATCTGACGGTATGCTTTGTCTTAGAATATGGAGCTAGTAGGTGGACAGCTACCGAACAAACAGTTGTATTTATTTACTACACTTTTACGTTGTGTTTTCACTTACACTGTATCTCATCATTGGTACTTCCATTATCGTGGACCAATCATTCTATCTCATCATTCTCTCAGCGTTCATCACCCAACGTGTTTTTCAGCCGATGAACATTCCTTCAGGACTAGTTTTGTTTTATCAATTCGGGTCTAGTGATTGAATATACAATTAGTCGATCCGTTCAACAACTTAAGGACATAACAAGACCAACTACTGAAGGTGCATGACAAAATTGGCTAGTAAATTTCGATTTCTGAATAAGCTACACTGAAATTCTCTGAATTGAGGGAGGATAACTGTTGACGGTTTCCTTCAACGGTACCTTTGTAAACATCTACCCAGTGTTGAAAGAATCCACTTTTGTGTTAGTCACTGTTACGTTTTCTAGAATGGCCACCTGCCAGGTGGTTTTGTGACACCAAGTCCCCCTCCAACTTTAAAAATGTCATGGGTTATTTGATCAGCTTGTGTTACGGAAATTCATACTCCGCCAGTATCGAGTTTACAGAAATCTTAGGTTAGGTTCTGTATGATCCAGAAACTTGAGAAACTGTAGGTTTATTTGGTTTGGCATACTTTTATGTGGAAATATTTTTAGGACTGTATTTCAGTACTTCGCGTCATTCACAAGTAATGCATCTTTCTAAGTCCTCTAAATTCTCTCGTCCACAGATTTTCATTATGAACAGAACAAAGTAGTTCAAGGTTGTCCGGACAGTTTACTACTGTTACCTTAGTTCCTTTTTAGCAGGGGTCTCTTACTTCTGGCTAACGAGTTGCATGTGACAGTCACACGATCTTGTCTGTCCAGCCACAACAAGAGATACACGTGCATATTATATAAGAAATGCTCACTTTAATAATGAGATAAAACGGCCAGTAACACTGCGTTGAAAATTGTTCTGTTCCGACGGTTCAAGCTGACAACGGTTTGTCAAGACACTTAATAAAACTTCTGACAATCAGCCCTCTTCATTTTATAATTCTGAATGCTTTTGTTGACTATCGGTTGACCATCCCTCACTCACCACTAGCCTGTGTACCGACGCAAATCAGCTGACAAATCGATCAGTTACTTTGGCGATAGGTTTTTCTACTGAACCATTTTGCTCCTTAAACATGTATCTGCATGTAGACATCGATCACCTGTCGGGTAAACGCATGCCTGTGTTGGGTTGCACCCCGCGTATCTTAGCCACAAATGAAATTTCGAACTGTCCATCAGCAGTAAACGCTAATCATTTTTGTGTTTACATGTGCCATGCGGTTTTTATTTTTGTGTCTGACTGTGTTTTCTTGAATCTGTCAAAAAGAATGAATACGGATATATTTTTCAACATCCTTTAAACGTCCAGGGTAATATTGTATTGTGGAGTCGGTCTAATTTGATATTCTTTTCGAGGCAGTTGCTGTAATTTAACATGTTCCTTCAGGACACATCATTTCCCAACACAGATATACCATTCTGTGCAAGCAACTACTTACGTTCTCCTTTGATGTGAGTCGTATCTTGCTGTTTATTAGAAAATGTCAGATTGAAGTTCAAGCTTATTTCTTTCCGTGACTCACCTAACTGTACAGAATGTGCAATTTGTTCCTCTTATTTCAAGGGCTGAAGACTCCTTCTTCATGGTATTCACAGAAGGAGAACGTATTGAAAACTGTTTATCTCGATCCGTTTCATTATAGGACGATTTGTGGTCCAGGAGCAACGGGAATATAGTTGTGTCATTAAAATACCATGGGAACGTTGGCTGAACTGTCGTCTCGGAGAAATAAGGTATATAATGGAGCTATCGTGCCGTCACTATATATCGTCCTCGTATGTTAAACTCATACCTACATTAGTTGAAGTTTGTTCAGCTCATCAGAAAATAAAACAAAATTCGAAGTGGTTTTATTCATCTAACTGTTTCAAACCATCTGATGAGGGCTTTCAAGAGAACACTAGCTTGCAAGTTTCAGTTGATAGAATCCACGCAAACCAAACGCCTAATGACTGATCGCACGGACATATAAACGATGTCATTTAGCGGTGACCTATTACAGGTATGTGTTATCTAGCGTGCATCAAGGTTCCAGCAAAAAAGAATGTTTGTTTCTCATGGTGGTTCAAGCAGTAGTTGAAAGCAGCCAGTCCTACCTTCATTCTGTCAAGGTTGCTGTAGTATGTTCTTTTCAATTTGGGTAGATAATGTAGAATAAACAGAGAATGAATTGTTCGTGATAAATAAAACACAACTGATATATTCGGAATTTAATGGAACTGTCTGTGAGCACTTTGCCCCAGTCCATCAGCAAACTTCGCTAACATCACGAGAACCTCCATAACAGAAAGTGCATAAAATTGTCCCTGAAACTACACAGTCACTAACTGTTTAGCGCCCAACAACAAAATAGCCTTTGCTTACAGGTCTCCGTAGCAAATATTTTAAGGGGGAAAATGAACGAAGTGATTAATTGGTGATTACAAAAATCACAGGTTTACATGAAAGCCGTGAAATCAAGGCAACCTGCAATTCTGATATGTCTGTAATATTGTAATGCTGTAGGTTGTATGTATACTTCGTACTGAAAGATGACAACTACGCAGTTGTGAAGACATCACAGAAAGGTCTGACAGTGCGTTTTACCGTAGTGCAACGGAAAAGAACCAGGTAAAACTGATTATGGGACGCAGTGTTAAACCTAGCTGCCTCAAAATTAAAATGTGTTTTAAGGTAGAGTAGGAGGTCAGTCAGAAAACGTTGATAACTATGACTATATTTGATTCATTTTTCAAGAAATTGACTGATATTTTGGTAGTAAAAGACATAAACGTTATTTAACCATAAGGCGACAACAGTGCTCACTTTGGTATTTATCAAACAACATGGAACCCTTATTTCTGTCACAAAATGCCACCTACAGATTGAGCTTTATCGCTGGTTTGATTCCACATGACAGTTGGTTGGATGGGTAACTAGGTCCAAAAGTGATGTTTCCGAGCTTCCTACGCGGCTACGTAGTTCACCTGATAAAGTATTTGCCGCGTTTTGGCGTGTTGTTTCTGTCGTTTGTTCGAAACCAGCCAAAGTCCAGATTTTTCGTAACTGGGTCTCTTCCAGACTGAGTTGTCTTATTTACTACATCATACTGGCACCATTCCAGTTCCAAGAGAGTAAACCATATCTGTCTTCAAGAAAGCGCGCTATTACGCTCTCTCAAAGGCAGTCATTGTTTAGGTAACTGGTGTAATCAAGAGCTCACAAGGTAATTTATCTGATAACAACACAAATATTTTCATTCATGTTTGGTTTTTATGAAAGGTGTTCTGCATAACGAATATAATATAGTGTAATATAATTTATAATTCGATGAACACAAAAGCGCCTTGTCTGAAATTCGATTTCAGCTGGATGAATCACGAAAGTTTCCATTAATTTTATGGTAAAAAATCTCAATTCATGATTACATTATCAATTTACGCGAGTTCATTCACATACATTAAATGGTAACCCAAATTTTGCCGGTGATCTTCTGGAAAACAAAATTGAAAGTAAACAACAATAGTTATCTGTAAAAGCGATCGGTTGAAAAAACACTCAGTAAGTGATCAAGCTGGCTATCAAGGTATTTGTATATATATTTATATATATGTATAAGCTATTTCGTTGAATGGAATGATGAGACAAGTGAATACAATATGCATTTCTTGATTCGGTTTGTTTACATAGGCGCCAGAATGCGATCGCCGGAGCTGGCATTATCGCACTTTCTCACAGTGACTACTGATAACGGAGAGGATATGGATGTCACGGGAGAGTGTGGTTGAATTTCTGGCAGAAATAAAGTTTGCTTGGAAATGTTTGAAGGCAGCCAGAAGCGGTTGTCACTTACAGTAGTAGAAACGGAGGAATCGATTGAAACTTTATCGCCTATCCTTTCACATACTTCTGCTAGTTTCCAGTAGCTTTCAATCTGTTCCGCTGGTAACGGTAGATTGTCTTTTTGTAGACCTATGTTAATGGCATTGAGGAATGATGCATGTAGGTGTGGATATTCGTGTATGAGGTGGTCAAAGTTTGCGGATGAATCCTTTGCCATAATGTGACAGGGCGGTAATTTGATGTCTTGCGTTGAGGGAGCTCGAACTGGACTCAAAGAATGGACGGCTCGCACGAGTTCTTGTGTTTTGAGAGCACCATCCAATGGGAGAGAACTTCGTTGTGCTTGTTCCATGGACTTTCTCAGTGCATGCGATGGTATCATATCTGGATTGGAACAACAATAGTTTTAGAGACCAGCATTGTAATGTTTTTGAGGTTATGTGATTAAACCATACTTCGTACTATTTTTTCTGGTATACTTTTGGTAGCCATTATTCCGTGTCAACTGAGTCTGTCCTTGGTTCGTCTCGATACACACTCACAGTCGGCAGGAAACTCACCGGCTAGCACTCATGTTCGTTGTGTTACAGCCTATTAGGCATTGTCACTCATAAATAGAAGATCGGCGCCGATATTCGCGCCCAGTTGGTGAAGCTAATCGCAATTGATGCGTTCTTCAAAAGTCTGACAGTTAAATAATCGCGAGTCAATTAGGTATACTTATCGGGCGCTAACCGTCGACTTTCACGTTCGACTGTCACATGTATGCAGAGTCCTCCCCACCAAAGACCAGACAGCATTGCACGCTCTCAAATCTATTAGTCTGTGTATCAATATTTAAAATGGAACGAATACGTACCAGGCTTCGATGGAGCGTATGCATAGAATTCCGAATACAACGGCTGCGCACACGATTCACATGTATCTAATCTCGCCTGACATCCAGGCCTACCGGAAAGGTGACTGAGGTTACAGGTAGCTTTGCCACCACTCTTCCGGCTAGCACCCCGTAAACCAATTGACTTTAGCCTACGTGATGCTAAGTGTGTGTGTGTGTTTAAGAGCGAAAAACCGTTTAACATATGCAAATTATCAGAGTTTCATCACACTACTTGAGATCAAAGAAGGTACCCCCTACACCACATCTAACGGGTAGCTGCCTCTTCTTGTAGCACGGTCGTCAATGAAAGCGTGACGCACGACATCAATAATCTCAGTAACAACAACAACAACGTTGATGAAGATGACGAGGACAGAAATATCAATAACAACAGTCTGAACTCGGAAGTTGTACAGTCAGTCTTATTAGTTCGAAGTGGTTATTGAATTAAAATCACTCAAAGCAAGAGAACAATGACATTCGCTTACCATTCCGTTCTCAACAAAGCATATACTGAATTAATTACCGTCTATCACACTTGGGTTAAACGAAAGTTGACCAAAGAATTATTCAACTCTGAAAGTGGTAGATACCACATGGCTAACTGATGCACACACACAGAACTGAAGGTTGGTTTTGTTTCAGTTTATGGTGATGAAGCAGTGGTAATTTTCCTGATAATAATTGAAGCTGTTGTCCACTCCGCTTATAGCTGAATGAACGACTTAAAATGTTCATACCTCAACTAAGGTCAACTGATGAATCGTACTTAGTCTGCCTCACAAAATGCAAGGGAGTCGATGTTCACTTTAGTGTTCAGAGGAATCGAAAGGCAACATGCGTGAGACCGCTTTTAATCATCTCAATGAAACCACCTTATGTAGTCTACATATGGAAAAATAAAACGAAGAGAATTAATCGTGTGAAGTTCCTCCTAGTGACTACCACTCAGTTAGTTCACGTGCATCCTTGATCGCATTTGGCCGGTTCATGGTTACATCAGTGATGATTTGTACTACAGTTTCATAGCTAATTTCGCAACCTACTGGCTCAGAGCATTGAATGAGAGATCACTGAGTAAACATTTTTTCCGAAGGTTAACTCGGTGGTCGATATTGCACGACTAAATTTTAATAGTTGCATTCTTATGAAGCAATCAATAAGGCGCATTCCCTCATCGGTGAAGATTCGAAAATTCAAGTGAAATGAAGTTTTCTCTCTTCTGTTAACCTACGGGTCCATCTAGCAAGTCTATTCTTTTTACAATGCACAGAAACTTGAAGTTTTCGTATGACGTATATCTTTGTTGACCTAGTATCAGTCACTATTCAATCCACATTCATAAAAATCGGCCAGATGGGATACAAACTTATTTAGTTGTACTGAAATTAATCGATAATTGGTTGTGACTAAACTTTTAATCTACTTCAGACCACTTCAAGGTATATGAGGGATGAAGTGGGGAACTGTGTTCACACTTTTTCGAAATGCAGTAAGGTTTCTAGATAATGGCAGAGAACTCCATAGGTCATTATCGAGCGGTGAATATTAATCGCATTTTCTTGTCTTCTACTGATACCCATGAAAACAACTAAATCGGTGAAAGAGTTTCTTTCCGTTTTTTTTAAAGTAAATCAGTAGAGTGGATTATTGAAAGTACTCAGATTGCACAACTATCTACCGGTATGCAATTGATATTCATACTCCTTAGCTTAACGTATTATGAGTAAACTAGTGCCTTATCATCTGAAGTCGCAAATTTCGAATTCGGCCTCCGCAACCACTAGTTTGTTAACCCATCTCATGTCACTTATTTTGGTTAAGACAAGTCGTAAAATACAACATACACACATTAGCAATCCAACAGATGCATTTATTTTATGCTCGATATTCGGGAAAATGCACGGAAATAATATCTGAAATGTAACAGACTTTTACTTGGATAGAGCAGAAAAAAGACTGATATTGTACGATTTATGCTGCAGCAGATTTCGCTGCATTTCTACTGGTGTCTACTGCAGGTGAGTCAGAATGTACAAAATTCCAAACCACAAAACAACTACAAAAATCAAAGTTCAAAACCAATTTGGTTACTACCACGGCAGCATCAACGTTATAAACTGTTCTTTTTGTATGCACAAAATGGGGTTACGGTGTCTGATTGCATTGGCCTCGGCATATCGTAGCAAGAGTTTGTTTCGAGTCGAGAACAGAACACGAAATGACTTTGGCGAGTCAATCGCATGTTGGTTCATCAAGTGATGCTTGGCTCCTTCCGGGTGTTTGTTGTCAAGTTACATGAATGCGGGACGGTTTGTTGAATTCATTCCGGCAAGTGTTCGGCAACCCTGGTTCCAAGCTGGCGCTCAGTTCTGCCAGCATAGGATGCTCCGCATCCACATTTGTACTCATAGATTACGTTTGATTTGGCGATCTGACTCGTTGGTTGCTTAACCTGGGGCGTGAGAACTCATACCGTTCTGTACACGACCACTGGTTTCACGGCAAAGAAAATACGGGCAACAGCTGACCTCATTGTCTCCCTTGAACCGTAGTTGTAAAACTACTGTCTTCTGACGACAATGGGTTGAGAGTTACTCTGTACCCTGCTGTTGTTGAACTTTCTTGCAAATCCTCCCGGATAACCGTTATATAGTAAGTCATCAACCTACCTTTTATAGAGAACAAACTGTCTAATTTGCTCGTCATTCGCTTTTTCAAATTGTCCACAAGGATGACGGCTAAAATTGGACCATGTTGGCTGCCTATCAAGCCTCCATCAATCTGACGATAAGCTTGACCTTAAAAGTTAGAGCTTATGTTAGATCACACTGCAGTATTAAGCGTTCTACTTCACTTTCCGGGATTGCAATGTTCATCTGATTTGAAGTTATACAGGATAGCAAAAACTGATGGTTTCTTTTAACGGCACGTTTGTGAACAACGATTCTATATTCAGTGAAGCCATATGTTTGTTAAACATGTTGAGATCTTCTAACAGCGCGGCTAGATGAAAACTATCTTTCAGGCAATACTTTGTCATAGAGTTTCATGTCGGTTTCAGTAATGTTGTCAACCATTTGGTCAGTCTGTGCTGTGGAAAGTTGAACACAGCCAATATAGATCTCAACGGAATCCCAGACTTATGCACTTTGGGGAGCTAGTACATCTGGGGAATTTGACTTCAACAGGGTTTGAGATTTTTGTAAGTGGTGATGTTTGTAAAGTTACCTTCAAGTAGCAACTGACATTCTCTGCTAACTCATCTTTCTAAGTCTGAGCTTTTATGAATGTTTTGTGGTTTGGAATTTTGTATATTTTAACTCGTCTGCAGCAAAATCTGCTCGAGTGTAAATAGTGTAATATCAGTCTTTTGTCTGCTGTATTCAAATTTTCAACGGGAAATGATTGTTTCAGACGTTTACTTGTTCAATTTCGCTACACTTTGACAATAATTGACAAATTTATACAACTCTTAACATAACATGGCAATGAGCATTAGGACAAGAAGCACTATATAAGTTTTGACAGGAGGATTTCAAGTTGAATGACTGCTGGCACGGTTTTCCAAGAATGTTGTGCGGATAATCAGCCAAACGCACAACTCATCCTCAATGGATATCAGCTATGTGTGTTCATTAATCTACCATTTAAACAAGACATGATAACAGAGGTCGTTCTCAGTAAAGATCTTAGGCGCAATGCGTAAAGCCTAATATGCTGTTTAACTCAGTGGGATATTTCTTTCAACTGTTTTTATTGTCCTATTTTCTGCATTGTATTTTACAACCGACCTTCACGAGTTTCTTATTCGCAGGTTTATAATATGCAACGACTTTTTGGATTAGTTATCATTTTTTTGACGAGGTATTTGTATCCCACTTTGTATGTCATAAATTTAACATCAATGCTGAACATTGTTCATTTAGTTCGATGAGGTTAGCTATTTCATTCTAACAGTGAAACTCAAATCACAGTCATACTGTTTGAACTGAACTGGACTGGCACTGTTCATCCTCGCGAAAATATCCAGTAGAGTTAACACGAAGTTATCGTTGAGCCCTATCAGTGTCTAATAATCCAATCATGTTTATTATAAGGTCAATGGGGTAATAGTTAATTCGTTAACTATACATTCACAAGGGTTTCAGTACAAATTTTAATCTGTATAATAGTATGCAAGGCCGACAAATTCTAGTGCATTATTTTGAAATGAGTTTACCGAAAAACTTCACTGAGTATGAAAACCAATTTTAATGGACAAAAATTCCTCAACTTCAGGAACCCAATCAGTGTAGCTGAACAGAGAGCTGAACGGGATAAGGTTGTGTAAAACTGCCACCAATGTAACTGTATCTAGTCATTCTGTTAACTTGCAAAGACATTAAACGAATTAGAAATCGATTTGCGATAACAAAATGCTCAACAGCGGTCTATACCGGGAGGTTATTGCGTAACCATGACTTTTCTGTTCTGAAGTTCAGGTCAACAAAGGATCGTCCTGGTCTAAAAGCGATTCAATTCGCTACTCCTAAAAAAGCAAAAGTGTTTGGTGCGCTTTGATCCATAAAAAATAACTAACGTGTAACCACGATCATTCCTAAGGGTGTTTTTAAGCCTGTAATATCCTGCAGATAGCTGAACAAGGACTTTCTGTGCTTAGTTAGTAAAGTAAACAGAACTTTTGCAGCCAATGTTGAGGGCTATTCATAAGTAGCAAACGAAGCGACCAACTACTTTAAGCTGCAAGCGTAACAAAAAATCTCAGCGTAGCCTCACCTGGATAAGTAGACTCCCAATGGCCGTTCCAGCAGGGCAGGTGAAAAGAGAAAGAATTATCGTGATTGTGTGGCAATACGGGGAAAACCGCAACACCGAGTGCGTCCAATTTGTGGTTGTCCGTCGAAAACTTGGGCCATCCTGTTTCGGTAGATTGTTGATTGGTTGATGAAAAATACGAAATGGTGTGCTTCGCGGACCGCGTAAAGGCTGATTTAGACTTTTCTTCCGCTAACGAGCTGTCAGACGTTCGGTGAACTGGGGGTGAAGTCGTTCGATTGCATGGCAAAGGATCACATTGATGACCAGAATGTTCAAACAGGTCGACTGTTTTCTCCCAGTCATCTGCTGGCTGTACATCGCGATCATCAAAGTAACCTGATGGTATGGGTCTCAAACGATCAACTTGTGGACTGCATTGGTTTGTACTTTGTTCGTAACTGGATGTGAAATGACTAGAAGCTTGGGAATATTTTCTAACTGAATCGCACCGGATCTCTTGAACCTGGTTCCATCCCAATGACTTTATTTCTTCTTCCGGTCGAATATCTTTGTTCTTGAGTGCTTGTAACAAGCAATTGTTTTCACTAACACTCTGGTTGGAAGTACTGTTGACAATGGAAGTGGAAGTGAGATTGTGCATGTCTGGAGAGTTGGAATGAGCGTATTTGCCAGATTCCACTTCTTGTAAACGTTTCGCTTTGGCCCGACGGTTTTGAAACCATATTTTCACTTGAGTTTCTGTTAGAGTCAAATTGTTTGAGAATTCCGCTCGTTCTATTAAGGAAGAGTGAGTATTAGAAGTGTACCAGTTGAGCTAAGGAAAACCCGGTACAAAGTAACCGATTAATTTTGCAGCGCACTTCGATCAAGACAGTGGTTAGGAAAACAATTAGTCAATCGCTGAGGTCAGTTCCAATCAATTAATTTGTAATTATCAACTAAAGAAATGGTAGTTACATCTCACACATAAATAAAAAGCGGTAATTAGAAGCAATGTGCTGTATCACATTCGCCTAGCACTACGCAGTAACATGAAATGAAACCTAGCGTAAGATGGAGGCAGCATACTTAAACTAAGAAAACCAGACTGAAAACAACCGCTTCTACACTTATCGCACACGCGTAATTACCTGAGGCACATTTGATCTGATCTTAGTAGTCGAGTGATCCCATAGGAAATAGTAGTGACTTCAAAAACAACTTCAATCAAACGGATCTTGCTACCACCAATGCACTCGCGGTAATCATATGTCAATTCCCGTTGGTTAACCGACTTAGATAAACTTAGCATGCGCACGACCGTCCTCCCCTGGTGGCACCTCCCTTAGAGAAGTGAAACAGTCGAACGACCATCCTCAAGGAACAGTGACTTGAACACAAACTACATTCATCCATTTCACTGACTAAGACACTTGTTTATTGAACGACTTCACTTTTTGACGTATATAGCCTTATTTTAAGAATCTGGGGGGCAGATTAGAAAAAAGAAGTTATTGTCGAACGATAATGTCATATCGGGACACTTAACACATGATGTTGACGACTACAACAGCCTCTACTCTGTTCGACTTCCCGGAAAGGAAACTAATTCTGACAACCTGTAATGTTAAAAGTATTGTCAGTCATGATAAAGAGTTGTATTCAAAGTCGGATGTATGAAAAGTTTGTCCTGAATGCACATCTGACTGTCATATGTTTTCCTCCGATTTTCTGTTTTGTACGACATTATGATTTTAGCCATATTGAGCACCATGCACGTACCTTTGCAATGTATGAAGCTATTCAGTGTTTTACGGTGTTTTTTTCTGCACTACTTCGCGGGACATCCAATTTTTGCATATAACCAACAGAATTTTTCACTGGTTGTATTACCAGAAATTTAGTCAATATCGGTCTACTCATAGTGCAGTGGATGACCACACCGGAGGTGCTAGTATTCCAACTCTCGGCGGAATAACTCAACGCGGCGACAAGATACGTCCAAGAGTTCATAGCGAGCGGATCGCGAGATCAGACCAACGGACGAGGAATGGCATGCGGAAACCCTCCGACAGAAGGCGTTGGACATACACACAAACCGCGCAGAAGTGTACACGACGTGTGAGCAGAAACCGAATGTGTTATGGACCGGAATTCCGATTGATAAACACGATTGCGCGCAAGACATGGCAACCAGCGAGTTGGACAACAAAGATTGTATTTTAATGGGTGCCTTTCCGCTACAATAGTGCACTGACCACAAAAGTCACGAAGACAACGGTGCGTTCTCTACTGGAAAACGATTCTAGGACCAAGTTGTACTGAGGTGGAAGTTGAGTATCCTGTTT
>JTDE01000791.1:79497-115465 GCA_014338405.1 Paragonimus skrjabini miyazakii
AAAGTTGAGTCACACTCGAATTATTAAAATTTTGTTCTAAAGCGACCCCAACTAAACCATGGAGCCGTAGATACTAATCTTATTTCATGCTCGCCAAGTGAGTGTCACGAGGTTTGCGATCAAAGTTGTATCTGGACCACAGGCCAATCGGTTTAATGCGTGTATTCCACGAATGAAGAGCTATATTCTTGTAACCTGCGTGGCATCGAATGAAGCCTAGCGCTTCTACTGCAATGAGTGGGGAAACCAAAACCATTCCGTTAATTCCTATCGGGCGCTACCCAAAAACCAATGTGGTTGAGCGTATGCGTACGACAGTTCCGTCGTGCGTGATGTAAGGCCAGTGGTGAATT
Organism: Paragonimus skrjabini miyazakii; assembly: GCA_014338405.1. Classification (NCBI taxonomy): domain Eukaryota; kingdom Metazoa; phylum Platyhelminthes; class Trematoda; order Plagiorchiida; family Troglotrematidae; genus Paragonimus; species Paragonimus skrjabini miyazakii. Next base: position 79,851 of record JTDE01000791.1, read on the forward strand.
GGTGAGCACGGCTGCCTTGTGAAATCAGTATGAGGGTTCCATTTCCGGCGGTATGTATTACGGACTAACTTTGGCGCGGGCGAGGCTTGAGCATACCGCTTCTTCTCGAAAAGGGCTGATTGAAAAGTCTACAAAAATGTGACAACTGCGATCATTTGTGAAGGTTGTTCCGTTTATACCTAAATGTCATCATTTTTTCACATGTAAACGTGAACTTTTGCGAAAACTAGTGACAGTAAATCCGTTTGACATTCTCCTGTTTAACGAGTTACATTTAATTACGGATAATTGGTTTGGCAGATTTGATAATTCAGAAGGGACCCAATTGCGAGAAATCTGGACTTCGGCTGGATTAGAACCAGCGATAGAAACAGCACGCTCAGACGCATCAAACGCTCTACCAGTTGAGCACGAAATGCAATTGTTCGAATTCGCTAAAATTGCTTGGTACTCTGACGAAATTAGAATTAATATACTTTCAACCCCCACTTTCATTTGTGATTAAGATGGGTGCACATCGACTCTCGAGTTAGCGAAACATCAACGGGACAGTCAGGTTCGTGAGTGTGTAATCTCTTTGGCTAGCATGTGCCCATGTTAGATGAAGATATCCCAGTGTGTTTTAACATACGAATACATGCAAAAGACGAGAGAGATGTATACCCATGTGGTGGTTTTGCAGGTTTATCATAGGCATTTTTATAATATTCTTCGGTAAAACTGAGATTAAATGAGCGCCAAATAACAGTTAATTATTCCTTCATCGAAAGGCCTCCGTTTGGTGGGCTAAAAGAAGGATGCAGTACGATGCAAAAATACAAAATTATTCGCAAGATATTGGACAGCTTTATATTGTTGTTATGAGGTGAATATTTAACGTGATGTTACATTGGAGTCATCGTTGATAATTCCTGGGGTTTATTTCAACAATTCACATGATTTTTGTTTGTCCACTTCATAGTAAATTAAATGAAATTCTCATCGTTCACTTCTTGTTTGTGTAGAGCAAATCTTACGCTTATTGGATGACTGGACGTTTACTATGTTTGGTGTGATCGGGCCAAGTTTGCTGCAAGTACGTGTTCATTTACTTTTACACTGAAATGCCCAGAAAATTGGCATACAACCCACATGACAAAAAACGGAGTGTTGATTCTGATGACCTACACACACACACACGTGTGTGTGTGTATGTGTGTGCTATCCTAGTATGAACATTATTCTCATCTCCGGACAATCGTTATTACGTAGGGGCAACGTTGAAAATCAAGGACCCATCACTCAAGTGAATGGTCACCATGCAGATCCCTTCTGGGGGCAGAAAACAAGTATTGTTATTGACTGTCACAAACTGTGTTTTGCAATATTTAACAAGATACTGTCGCTGACATAAATCCTGATGTAGAAACAGTTGTTTCGAAAAATGGTCAAATGAAATGGATTCATAGCCTCAATTTGCTTTGTAGCAGGACAGTTTCCGAAGCAACACAGTATGTTTGGTGATGTCCGAATTAAGAGCAAGAATATATTGTTGATGAACTTTTCATGCGGGGAAAGAATGGAGAAGAAGTAAAGACATCCATAAGTTTCACCTACAAGAACAAGGGAGGAAATCAAAAGCTTGATATGGTCAAGGCAACGCGCAGTTCTCCGCATAAGATAGTCCTTTGTTTAACGACATGCATGATATTTCGGTATGCAAAACCCCCATGCTCCGAACCGAAGTAAGTATGGAAAACAGTGCAAGAAGAGATCATTTCCTCAAGAGATGTCAATCCTGTAGTTATTTAAAAAGTCTTTTAGATTTTATTCACCTATAACTTCACACATATGGTGCATCACATTGTACATTACCTGAACTGGGTTCACAAGTCAAGAGAAAGAAATATAACTAGCATCTGTGTAAAATGCCTTTAAGACACATGTGAGAACTGTGTTTGCTTACGTCACAACCTACTGTCCGTCCTGTTAAAACAGTAAGCAGCCAAGGTCAAGATAGACTGATCAGTTGGTTTGTTATGCATAGATTTCTACTCTCTTTTTCTTGTAAGTCCGAATTAACTTTGATCAGCGTAACCAGATTTTACACATTTCATAGGGCATAACCATACGTGAATGAATGTTTAACGGAGTCTACTTTTGAAGTAAAACTGAGAGGCATTCCCGGATCCATTATAAGCGTTTACCTAGACATTTCCGATTTCCTATTGTGGAGAAAGCCAAAACATGATTAACCGCTCCTGAATATATTATGTGCATCTTCGTGAACCTATCTAGTCGGCGTGCTGAACTACCTCCTTCTGGTGCCGACTGGACGGTCTTGGTGCAAACCTTGACTGGCTAAGAGCACAGCAACTCCAGATAGGACCAACCACTCTACCTGGTTTTAATCATACTGGTTACATTCGATCAAGACAATGCAATTACCGCCAGCACCTCCATGCAGACAACTACCAGTGCACAGGAAAGGCGAGCGGAGTACACCTGTTCAGAGTGTAGCCGGATTCGCTAATCGGACGCTGGCTTGTCGGTGCATATTCGTATGCGTCGATGCAGGTATGGTCCAGAGCTTGCAACTGCTTGCAACTGCCCGCTCTCCAGTTTGCACCCCTGCACCGTGACGGTTGCTTCGGGGGCGACCCCCCTATTTCGTGCGCCGTTTCGGAACTCATGTACCACTTCTTCAAGTCTGTGTGTGAAAACATGGTGTAGCACCGCTCTTGGGAATTACAGTAAATATTACAAAACCAATTAAGATTATTCGCATAAAAGGATTTTTGGAAAATGTGAGTCAAGTAATGTTTTAAAGCGATCGCCAGAAGCGCTACTGACGACCCCAGCAGGAAAACTGTTCCAGAAGTTAACAACCCCGTAGGAAAAAAACTGCAGCCCAGGAAATGTCCGAGGATGAAGCTTGAAAAGCTTCCTGTTATGTCCACGCCGACAGTCATCATTCGCTACAGTGAAAAACCGATCAACGAGGCCTACTCTAAAGAGGACGTGTGTGGAAATTAAATCACCGCGGAGCCGTCGAAATTCAAGTGGGTATAGATCAAGAATTTCAAGTCGAGACTCGTACGCGACACTACTGAGACCTGTGACTAGTTTGGTAGCCACGCGCTGGACACGCTCAATGGCTAATATGTCTTTCTTCAGGCCGGTATAAACGACCTGATTAGCATACTCGAGGAGTGGCCTAATATAAACCCCGTAAAGCGTTTGGAACGCTCTCTTGTCTATGCGGGGGAAAGTGCGCTTAATCATTCAAAGAGTAGCAAACCCTTTTTTCGCTGCCATCTCGTGGTGATGCGCAAAGGATAAGTTGGAAGCAAGCCAGATGCCCAGATCTTTCTTCAGATCGATTTTCATGATATCTACTGTGCCGACTGCACTATGAATCACGAAGGCGTTGCCAGAATCTCCACCGAGTGACATATGTGCGCACTTACTGTCGTTTAGTGGGAGACTCAAATCGTCTGACCAACGCTTAACCGGGTCAAGATCAATCTGTGGTGTACTGGGATCAGTGGCATTCCAGATTTTTAGGTCATCTGCATATAGGAGGGCGTTGCTGGAAATATTGTCCGGAAGGTCATTTATATAGATAAGAAATAACGGAGGACCTAGCACTGGCCCTTGAGGAACTCCCGCAGAGATGAGAAAAGGAGATGAAAGGTCTGATCCGGTTTTAACTCTAAATGTCCTATTCTCGAGGAAAGAGACAATCCAGCGAAGAACCTATTCTTGAACACCATAGGCTTCCAGTTTGTGTTTCATGGGGCCGTGTGGGACACGGTCGAAAGCCTTGACATCATCTCTGATGAGTCTATCAACTTCGGTCCGGACATTATCCATTCACTAAGCGCCTCCGACACAGTGACCTATCTGGGTATCCCGTTTACTTGGAAAGGTAAAGCATTCACTAGTCACCGTCCGCAACTTCGTACGATGATGGATGAAACCATCGAAGCGCCCTTGAAACCGCATCAACGTCTTGAACTTCTGAGACAACGTCTGATCCCGAAGATGAATCACTCATTATTGTTGAGCCGAGTCCACCGTAACACGCCCAAAGCTACTGACTATACGATTAGCCAGTTTGTTTAACAGTGGCTCCGCCTTCCTAAAAACACAACAGTCAGCTACATCCATACCCAATTCGTTTGGGCGGTTTGGGCATCCCGAGTTTGGGTACCACTCTTCGCGTCTCGCATAAATCTCGAGTGGACAGACTTCTGTCCAGTCAATGTTCAGTTCTGTAGAATGTGGTCAAAGATAATTCGTTCGGCCCTATTTTGAGGGTAGTGAACGTCCCGGTCCGTGTTCAGGGTGTAGTGATGACGAATAAGGAGGAAGCCCGTGCAGCGTGGATGGATAAACTCTACCATTGGCTTGACGGCCGTGGTTTTCAGGAAGTGTCGCGCTCTCCACTATCTAATCGTTGGGTGCTTAACCCAGATCGCATCTTCCCCAGAATCTTTATTCGTGCCATCGAGCTCAGATGTAGTCTGTTGCGGACTAAAGTCCGAAATTCACGAAGTGGCTGGAGTGACCACTCGGTTCTCTGCCGTGGCAACTGCGGTCAACCGGAAAACCTTGCTCATATTCTACAATCATGCTGGATCACCCATGACGTGCGTTGTGCTCGACACAACCGCGTGGTCAAAGACCTGGCGAAACGACCACGCAACATGAGCTATGCAGTCATCGAGGAGTTGCGAGTGCCAACAGCGAGCTCGTTCATCAAACCCGATGTGATCGTGGCTCGTGACGGCGCTGCTGTGGTGCTTGACGTCAGTATAGTGGATGATTACCGAAGCCAATTTACCTGGACGGACAAGATTGTGAAGTACGGGACCGACTCTCATAATGCCACCATCCAATCGGTCCTCCATAATTTGGGCTGTGATGTGAACTCTGTTTCTCATTCACCTGTGATCATCTCTTTTCGTGGTATTATATTTCCTTCATCAAGTAACGCTATTCTTCGACTGGGGCTGCCCTCCTACACAGTCACGGATTTATATCTACTGACTGTTCTAGGTTCCCTAAGAACCTACGACGCTTTTATGCAGGGAACCTGGCGTTAACTGTTGCCACCTCTCTGATAGTTGTCTCACTATGAAGAACTTTTCTGTCCCGATGTGTGAGCCTTGACTGTGATAGCACTTGAAGAGCTTTAGATTTTATGCGACTGATCGTTTGTCTTATTTTCTTTTTCTAATTATTTTTGCGTGTATCTTTTTTTCCTGTTCTAGAACTTGTTTGTTACATACAGCACAGATAAATTTTCATTTGATGACTGGACTACTAACGCTTGTTATTCTTGTGAGAGAACGTGTGAACTGTTCAGTGTTGCTGACTATGCAGCGTCTCACATTTGACAGATAGCTTGTTTTCACATTCACCTTTTTACATATCTGCTGCCTGATTTTGGTGTCACTGTTTGTTCTTCCTTTGAACGAAGATGTGCATATTGCTCCTCAAAATAAACTATATGAGTTTTCAGTATCTTTACTCTCTCTGAGATTGTCTTATTCAATCTCAGGTAATACAGATTGAGCTGGATGTTTCTGTTCAGTCGGGTTCGGAGCAGAAAGCGTATAGAAAATGAGTTAGATTTAGAAGTTCAACTTGAAAACCTTTATGACCAACTGATCGATCTGAAACTAACGTCAGCTCTTAATATTGAGATGCTCAAATCATCCATGGTTCAGTCATGTTATCAGTACCTGACCCGAAAAACCATAAGCAAAAACCTACTCACTCGACAGCACCTAACCTCACTAGATTCTCTTAGGCGAAATGAGGATATAATAATATCCAGATCTGGCAAAAGTGCCGGAATTGTCATTCTAGATAAAGCTAAAATAAATGCTCTACTGACAGATAAAACCAAATTTGTTTGTATGAAGACCGAGAAGGACAAAACAGTAGCATTAACAAAGACACTGAAATGTACGAAACAACAAGGGCTGATTAATTCAACTGATTTCGAAAGAATTGGGCCAGTAGGCAGTGTAATTTCCAGGCTTTACGGACTACCTAAAGTGCATAAAAACAGAGTGCCGCTACGGCTGATTTTAGATATGTGATTCGCTGCATCATGCAACGGCAAAATGGCTAGCCGAGTTGTTAAAACCAGTTAGGGCAAAACTAGCGATTCATAGTCTTAGAGACTCTTTTGAATTTGTCGAAACGGTAAAGCGGCTGAACACAAAGGGAATGCGTTTATTCTCACTGGATGTTACGTCTCTATTCACAAATATCCCACTAAGTGAGACAATTGAGTTTCTTGGTCGGTGTACAGAGAACAATGACATAAACGTAGGGATACCCGTAGATGAACTAAAGCAGCTTTTGTATCGCTGCATTTACAATGTTCAGTTCAGTTTCTCCGGTAGGTTATATCGTCAGAAGGTTAGGGTAGCAATGGGTTCACCGTTAGGCTCTTTATTAACGTATATTTTTATGGCAAAGCTTGAAATTAGTTCACTAACAGATCACTTTATAAATTTTATGTAGACGATATTATCTGCATGGCAGGCGAATCTCAACACCGATGCACTTCAACTGTGCCACAAAGATATCTGTTTCACCCTGGAACTCGAATCGCCAGTAGGTATAGCGTTTTTAGACATGTTCATGTCACGTCGTGAGGAAGCCACAATAACAAACTCCCAGAACATGGTTATCCCGAACAGTTTATTTGTAAGTACTTGTTAGTTAGCACGAAGGCAGATATACCGCAAACTCTAGAAAAAAACCTGTCTATATCGCGTTGCTTTTCAAAGGCGACAGCAATGCTGAAAATATAGCCAGGAGATTTAACTTGGCAATTAACAAAACCTATTTCGTCGCCTAACTACGTGTACGATTTACCTCCACACCAGTTTTGTGTCTCCAGCCAAAAGATGTATTACCTGTACATGCTGCCTCTTTTTGTGTTTACTGTTTTGTTTGTTCCTGTGGAACAAGCTACATAGGCCGCACAACAAAGCGACTATCTGAACGCATGCGGGAGCATCATCCGGCGTGGCTAGCTAGTGGATCGGAAAAGGCTTGCTCATCGGTGGTCGCTGTACACTTGGTCGAATCGGACCATCTGATTAGCCCGGCCGATTAGTTCAAACCGATCTATCGAGCCTGCGGAGTGCAATCGAAGTGGGTCAAAGGTCGTTTATTAGCCATCGCAGAATCCATCGCAATTCATTTACACTCACCCCCGTTATGTTCACAAATACGTCTGGTTAAAATATTGAACCTCCCGTGGCCATGTATCAATAACCCGGATCGATCTATTACGTAGGAGCACTGATTTGCCAGAAACACTTGATGAGTCCGACTAACTTGACATTAATGATGATCATCTCTCACCCTATTGATGTGCTACCCCTGTCGAACTCATATAAATGTGTTGTATTTAGCCTATTGATGAAACACTGAAAAGAAGCTTGTTTGCTACGCGCCTCTTCTCATGACTAAACCGGGCATATTCACCGTATTGAAAGAATTATTTGCTGCTCTCCTTAGGCCACGCCATCACAAATGAGATCTCTTGTGAATGTCTTTTAGCGAACCGTTTCTAACATCACAGGTCATAGATATTCAATGAAAGTGCCATATACGAAATCGGAATGTCTTGATCTAAATGTTCGGTAATCTAATTTACTTAACCGTTTATGTGACGGGTCTCTAAGGTGCCTCATTGAAAACCCCAGACTAGTGCCGGACTTTTGGCATCTTCGTTTGACATGTTAGAATTCACGAAATTGTCAAGTGGTTGTCAACATTCTGATCCACGAGGATAGCCATCGGCCAACGAAGAATGACTAGTAACTAGTGATAACCATTCATATTCTAATTCCGTCACGTCATCAGCCTTGATTTCACTGTGCCACGAGATTGTGTACAATTGTGACAAGCTAACGTTTCACCATTGAGGTTACGACTATCCTCCCTGTCAAACCTGTTCTGTTCGATTGTTGTCATAGTAACTATCACAAATAAAGTTGGCTTTCGAATGAGTCGGAATCATCTGGCCAACCCATTAACATGATTGACTTTGTCATGTTGGAAACTAGCGGGGACTTGGAACAGGTTTATCGTGGATAGCAACCCCAATCACGAGGAACACTTCTGTCGAACACCACTCATACTCGGCTGGATATCCGTGTGTTCCTTGTCAGTTCGACTCACGGTGTACAACACGAATAGATAAGTGGTGGACAGTTCAAATTTTGATCCAGTCTCATCTGTGGTGGTCACTTTGATCAAACTAAATGGAATCAATTGAACAAGTCATTGATGTGTACTAGTTTTAATCAACGTCATACTCTGTGGAGTTGGTATGGATAAAATGCCCATCAACGGACAGATTTCAGAACCACTTGCCTGTCTTTAAGCGATTGCTAAGTATAGCACAACCAACAACAAACATAGAGTGATGATTAACCGGTTATGGGCTCACAGAACACCGATTATCAATATAGTATTGCGAAATTGCCGAAGACCGTCAAGGGAAAATATACATTAGAACCTTGTAGAACTCCACTGAGTCCGAGATGAACAGCACAGATAACTCGGAAATGATTTATTACACTCAAAATTTAACATCTGTAGTTCTTGTGGTAAGAAGTAAGATCGAAGTTCACGGGGTACACCCATTCGATAGGCGATAACAACCACCAGACAGGTCTTGCGCGTCTGACAAATTTCGACCATTAAAAACTCATTCTACTCAAACTGCTTTATCTTACTACTAAACACTTCTTCGTTATCCTTATGACCTGTGGATGCCAAATATGTTGTAAGTTATGGCGATAAATGTCTTAAAAGTTGAATGCAATTCACACATAGATGTACTAGCCGTTGATAGCGATGATGAAGTTTCGCACAGCCATGAAGAAATGAGAAATAAAGCATTTTTGATCTTTCGAAAGAGGGGATGACGGGATAGGATTTTGATCAGTAAACCCCATGTGTAAACGTAACTGGCCTACATAACATAAATCACAAGTGATAGTAGGACAACTCCTGTCTACTTGCAGCTTACAGTGTTCGTTTCGTTGGTTATTCTTCTTTTATAAGCGGCCCAGTTAACACTGCAATATTCTCGCCACTGAATCTCATCAACCAGCATTTATGTCAACACCTCTAGTTAAAGACTGTGGGTCACGTTGCAACCATTCTAGGAGACGAATGCGACCAATCTTTCTCAACTGTCTCAAATGACTGAATTCACCACCATTTTCCATGCCATCGGTTGATCACGGCGCGCCCTACACTACTATGCTCGAGAACTGGGAACTAGTACATGACCTCAGAAACATTTCCTGCTCAGTTTTAAAATTGGGACTAATGCACGTGTTTGAGCTCCCTTGTCAAGCGCTTAATATTTAATCTCCCCATCACTTATCCACCGATGACTTCCGACGACATATCGATTAAGTTGCATTACAGTAATCGCCCTATCTTTCAATAGTAGGGCAGATTTCATTTCATTTTGTCAAGTAACTCGACAAACAGTGCACCGCATGCTAACACAGGGGATGGGTATTCTTAGCACACAGTCTAACTGACGATCGGGCAACCTGATCATTACTCACAAGAGAAAGTGGTTGAGTGTTCACATATGATAATTCGGTTCTGACTAATGTGAGGTCAATGGCGCAGTGGCAAACACGGTTGCCCGATAAACAGTGTGGCCGTGGTTCTAGTCCCGGTAGTGGCGAGGATATGCACTACTGACGAGCTCTAATGAGAGCGAAACTCGAGTCTAGTGCTTCTTTTCGGAAGAGGCCGACTGGATATTCTATGGGAATGCGACAGTTGTGATCAATTGTGGGTGTATTTGTTCGGGCAGTACTGCCAAACATACAGTTCTTGACCTCCCAATTCGTTACTAGCCCCTTTATTCGACTCATATGTCCGAACACAATCGCCAATGTTAAGACCTCTTATTTTGGTCGACATCCATGACACAAAGAATTACTGTTGTCGAATTCCTTTTCAAGGACAGTCCTATGCAGACTAGCTTCTTAGATATCCCTTGTACAGTAGAAATGTTAACGGTCTTAGCACCATGACTAATACGTGTACATTTCAACGTAGCAGTGAAATAAACGTGGATAAACGCAGGAGAAACAAAACTCTATGGTTGAACTAACTGATATCCTCTTGGCTTGTTATTAGGATAAAAATTACTTGTCTTTTTTTTATCAAGGTTTACATTTCCTAGAATTTAGAAGCAGACGTGATAACTGATCATTCTTTGACAAGCGGTGATGTGAATTTCAGATTCAAGTGGTCAGTATTTACCCCAAGCTTGTCGTGGGCTCAACTGTGAAAATCTATAACTTTTTACACTGATTCGTTTGATTTTCTGCGGAGAACATAACTACCTTTGAATTTCACACCAATCACACATTATGCAATGACGACAAGTTGCAGGGTTATTATGACTTTTATACATAAACCGTATTCTTTAGACTGGTGCGAAGGGACGAAAACTCACTTGAAGAAACTGTACGTATATATCTTTACCACAATAGAATGGGAGGCAGCATTGAGATTCGCTATTACAGTTGCCTAGACTAGGAGTGGTTCATATCTGGTGACAGCGGAGTTGCATTCAAAATAGAATGTAATACTAACCTTATCCAAACCGTGTAGTACTTTTTCTCAATTGATAAGCTCAATGTCAAGAACAAAACTGGTAAGCCTGACTTCACCTACTAGAACTAAACGTGGAGAACGTTTACTGTAGTGAACTCTTAATGGTTGAGTGCAATTAAGCTACACTATTCATTTCATATATCTCTTTGTAATGAACTCTAGATATAATCGTATCACGAACATCATCAGTGAAACATAATGAATTCACGCGCTACCCAAAATAGACTGTCATTATTGGAACAGCTAAAATGTCCAGTCTATAACACACAAAACGTCCATAGTAGGTGAACTTCACCAATCATTTGAAGTAGTGAATTTTCTCTCCAGTGTGTAGCAGAACTTTGAACAGTATGTTCCACCCCATTAACATCCGTGATTACGTGATTTGCAGGGTTGTACCCATCAGTTAAACAGCCCAGTCACCAAGCAGCTGATGGAAAATCTACCGTTCTCCCTTTCCTGCCAGCGAACAAGGATTCTGAAGGTAGAATACGAAACTTCCTCAGGTAAACCTGAGGGTTATCGCACCATGGAAATCGATCTTGGTTGTCTGATTGCAAATGGGTTGTTTTGGCTTCAGGTCGGAAAACAGCTCGTATGAGTTTTTTGCCGGCAATCAACAATCCATCATTCGCATTGACACGGGTCGTCTCTCTAGAGAAAGCTGAGCTTATGCGTCCATAATGACAGCGCTTGTGGGCTTGATAGCTCAATGAAGCTGAGGGCCGAATCAGCAACGCCTCATACCCGTATTCGTTACGTAGTCTAGAGCAGAATGGCACAGGAAGGATCATAGGGTGGAGAGAGATGGTGCGTACATAATGATGGGAGTATCCACGCCCTCACAACCAAAATAGTCATTTTCGCCTGTTCATTTCAAGAGTGAGAGTGTGTGTGATTCCTTGTCACAGTCGTTGCAGACCCCTGTTGGCTGACACTAAATACGACCAATTATGTCATCTTGTGTTTGTGTACGCCCGGTAAACACACCACCAATGCAGGTGATGGCCTGTACAATCATCTCGGAAGTGAACAAAGCAAGTTGAACCACAACCAGATCACAACCGAAATGATGCAAACTGTGATAAGAAATCAAAACTGTTGTTCAGTGCATTTGACGTTTGATTCCCAAGTTTGAACGAACTGTCAAATACCCATGCTAGCGCATTACGAACTAGTTGTGTGTGGGGACTGTGTTTATGCAAGAGCCAAAGAAATGATGAGATGTCGCAGGAATCACTCCAGATTATGTGTAACGTAACTGCACGATTGTGAAGTTCCTGTTTATGGTCCACTTGAGGTTGCCAATTTGTACTAGCTAAAGTGAATTATTACTTCGATCTTTTTAAACCAACATCCCTCGACCAGTTTCATCTTCGTATGGGTAAACGTGGTAACTTCAAAATAGTAACCTGGGTTGTGTCGCGTTCAATTCACCTTCGTTATTCCTCCAAAAACGATGCTTTAATGGTGACGATGAGTTTCGATTCAAATCTCACTCATGCCGTCTTCATTTGATGAGTTAGTACATGAGCAATACCGGTCATGGGAAACAATTCCTATTTATTAACGTCAGATGAGGAGTTCGTAAGTCGACTGTAATCCCTCTGGTCTCAGATCATTGTTACCAATAGAGTTCAAATTTAATTCTATCCTAGATAAACTTCTATCATTAACTTTTAATAAGGGCGAAAAGTAAACCTAATGCCTCCAGTTGTAGTTTAACATTCAGTAGTTTTTCACAACTATCTAAACTTAGTGCTCTTCAGGAAGTTCTTTTTACCTCTGATTCTTTGTTCACGGATTGGGAGTATTATGTCGTTAAAGGAAGAAATCAACTCGTTGCTGTCGGTTAGTTACAGGTTGCGGATGGGCGAATTTATCAATTACTGAGCGCCCAGTGAAATGGAATACACAACAAATGACAGTGACAAAGTCTGTACGGAATAAATTATAAGATTACTCACCGGCAATTGACAAATATTGTTTCTGTCGAAACTTCTTCTCCAGTGATACGAGCTGTTGCGTTGTGAACGGAGTACGCGGCTTTCTGTTCGGTTTATGTTTCCGAAGGCTGCATTTTTGAGGTCCTGCTCGATCTTCTATAGAAAGAATCATGGGTGGAGACAGTTATGACCGAATAGGGGTGACAGTGATAATGTTTACCCTGTTGAAGATGATGACAATGCTGACTGTGCTAATAATGCTGATGGTATCATAACTGCCCCTTGAATACTTACCAACATCATGTTATCCACGATCGAACCCTCAGTTTTCTTGAGAAACACAAAGACTCACGTCAGTGTCAGTCAACCTACAGATTAATTGCTTCTTTATCTTTTGTAAAACTTATTTTTAAATAACCATACTCTTCAAAGTCTATTGGATTTTAGGAGTATTTGTAAACCTTATACACTGACCACGAGCTGTATATTATTCCAATGATCACAGTCAATTCTAGCAGCTTTTAACCAAGATTATTTACGTTTGAGCACTAATGCTCATTTATTTTATGCATGTTACTTCCTTATTCTGCTTTATCCGTTGTCAACGCACGGAAATTCTGGTCGGTTGTACTCTTTTTATTCTTAGAACAAACTTCATAATAAAAACAGTAATGTTATTGCAGTAATGCAGCTGTGTAAAGTTTCATTGAGTCAACTAATTATGACAGGAGTATCTCAGTAGCAGAAACTGATCTGTTAACGGTGTTTGATCATCATACGTTTTACAATACCACACCCATATACACGATAGCCGTTTTAAACGAACCCCATTCACAAAATAAATAAAGTGGCTTTTCTGCTGAGTTGTAGGGGATTTCAGTTTTTCATATAGATTGAACATCACCCACAATCGATCACAGCGGTCGCATTCCCATAGACTTTCCAGTCGACCACTTTCGAAAAGAACCATTAGACTCGAGTTTCGTTCTAATTAGAGCTAGTCAGTAGTACATATCCTCGCCACTGCCGGGACTAAAACCACGGCCACGCTGTTCATCAGGCAACCGTGTTAACCATTAGACTCGAGTTTCGTTCTAATTAGAGCTAGTCAGTAGTACATATCCTCGCCACTGCCGGGACTAAAACCACGGCCACGCTGTTCATGAAGCGACCGTGTTCACCACCGCGCCATTGACCTCACATTGGCACGACCGAATTATCATATGTGAACACTCAACCACTTTCGTTTGTGAGTAATGATCAGGTTGCCTGATCGCCTCGAGAGGAGACACAGCTACTGTCTGCTAACTCCAATCGATGACCCCTCGACTAGGAATTCTCTCCAAGTTGAAATCACAGAAATCATTGACTTGTTGAGCGGCATTTGATTACTGATGAGTAGTAGGAGATTTTGATTTTCATATAGACTGAATACTAATGGCTCTAATGAGAGCGGAACTCAAGTCTAGTGCTTCTTTTAGAAAGGGGCCGACTGGATGATCTATGGGAATGCGATGGCTGTGATCAATTGTGCATGATGTTCAATATATATAAAGTGGCTTTTGTTTGTGATAAGTACATGCTCCAGAGGAGTTATATAGGTCATCTAAACTTACTAAGTTCAAGCGACCAATCATCTGTGGCTCTTGAAGAGACTGACCTTTATCGAGGAAGACTAGGTTACACAAAAATGGATTACAGTGTAAGTGGGTGCGCATCTTTTAGAGTCATCGAATTGTACTAATACAGTCGATGAGACAGGTGCTGTTCAGAGTTACGGATTTTTTCGTTTGTAGGCTAAGGAAGATAAAGTGTGTTTAAGTTTTAATCAAACAGAAATCTCAGAATGATAAAACCGGACAAAATAGTGTGGTTGTTATGAAACTTACTTCCTTAATTTAATCTACTGGTTACTTAAATGAAACGAATTAACACGGCTCTGTTGGCTACTCTCACGTTATTAACTGTCCAGGTTATATTGCCGTTCAGCTATACTATGTAAATCTCACGTGCTACATCGGACACTTATTTAGTAATTAAGCCAAATTTGGTTGAACTTCAGAGGGGAATGAACGATGGCGTTATTGTTGGTAAGTGATACTGTAATTCGGGTTTGACTACAACTGCCGTTTGCAGTTGATGACACAAGACAGCTACAAGAAGTAACTACTGTTTCAATGCTTGATGAGATCCTTCAAGTAGGTCATACAGATAGCATACTTGTCTTGAGTAAAGACATATTCACATTTATCTAGACCTCATATGTGAAGATATCACAGTCTGTCCACAATTTGAACTTTATCTTAATTATTGTTGATGAAGTTAATCAGTAGGTGCATAAACGAAATCTTTTTCTCCAGCAATAAAAACATCTATGAAATTTTCCAATTTCACAGGTTCAAAGAATCACAACATTGCAGGAATGTAACTTAGATTAACCGTACACTTCGTGAATTTTTATACTGGTTTTCACACTCGACTCAGTTTTCGCGGGCCTTGATGTATTCCGTGAAATGATGAACCCAGGTGCCAAAAATACCTTTCAAAATCACATTTACTGAGCTGTCACCTCCGGATTGAACCGCATACAAGGCTGATTCCCATCCTAACAAGTTGACTAAAAAGTCAACCTGAAATTATGCAGTTTAGTATTTTTCTCAAGGGATTATAAATAGGTTGTAAATAAGATGCAAAACAAATATAAGGCCACCTGTATGTTGAGAATATTTTGATGAATTAACTGAGAAAGTTTAGTCTTTGTATACGTACGTTAACCCTGATGTTAATGTTCCTTTTACTTAAGCCATAATAAATCAACAACAGTGAAAAAATCACAAACTCTAGGTCTAACCTCACGCGAGTTAGTGAAATTTATGCTTTCCAACCCTCTATCATGATGAGTTAAACCTTTATTGCTCATTATTCACCAAAGATTCCAAAGGATATCACCAAAAATTTTTAAATTACTTTCACCTACGAACGTTTTTTAACGTTTAGTCACTTTGTGAATTTTACTCGTTTCCGTTCGATTCCCACGTGAGACTGTCCTCAGACGTGCCCTGTATGACTCAAGTCGGGATCATAATCAAGCCACATGACTAGGAGAGACCGAGTTCATACAACGACGCAGCCTGTTGTTGAAATAGAGCATTTCCATTGTACAGCTGAGCCGTAATTAATATGTCTCGGGTGTAGCCGTGTAAGAAGTTGATGTCTGTTTTCCAATCTTCAGCAATAATTTATTTATTTCGCCAAGGGACCAAATACTTCGAACTATGAAAAAACACTGCAAATAGTTTTTGCGTCAAATATTTCCTTTCTTCATGTGGTTCGTATAAACGGAAGATCCAGCAAAAGGGAGCCCTTAACAACGACGATTTTCATTTGCAAAAGTGTCTGCCAGAAAGATTATTCCACATGATGAGACATCCTGCCCATTTTTATCATTATTGCATATGTAAATCAGTCAGTAAGCGCATTCTGATTATCCGCTGATAAATTAGGTATGACACATTTTAGTCGTTACTGCACCCCTTCTACGGACAAGTGAGGGTTTGGTGTCTACTTGCATTGAGAAGTGTTTGATCACCACAAAACGACAAAGTATTTCGTCTAGCAACTCCTGTTGCTACGCAGTATGACGTACAGTATACCAGGAATTCGTTTCTAACAGTCATAAATCAGTCAAATCGGTTGTCGAGCCTACTCATCCACACAGGATGACGTTACTCCCAGAGCTACATTCTGCTTGACATGGTTGAACTCACAACAGTGGAATAGGTGATATTTTTCAGAAAATAATTATGGGTCATCTATTTCACAGTGGAAGCAAATCACATCCAAAACGGATCCTCGAGTGAACATCACTGACCGAGTAACACTAGGAAATAGCAAAGTGTTAAGTTTTGGCTAAACAGCCGAATCTTTGGTATGACTAGGTTCCTTATTGATATTTCCTACCCTCACAAAGTCTTTTCACATTGTTATTGGTCTTCTGGAGTTTGAATAAAAAACGCTGTCTAGTTAGCAATGTGCCCTAGGTTTCCAAGACAAAACCTAGTGAAGATACTGTGAAACTGGTAATGCTGTAACAGAGTAGCACTGATAGATAGCCTCTTAAGCGAGACCACTTTTCACAGAACCCACAATTTTATTTCTGGAATTCTGGAGAAACATCTGCGCGGACCAGCTGATTTTATCACTCCGTAACACAGTCCAAGTCATTCCACACAGTTCATGTCATTATCTGATTAGATTTATGGGAGCTAATATGAATTTCACCATTTTGTTGTGTTCCAAATCATCCAATGATTGTGAACACCACTTAACCTGCAGTCCGGTAGTAAACCTTTCACAATCTGTGGGTATACTGTAACTTGTTCTCCTTTATTTTATCCATTCAGTCGTGCTCTAAACTATCTCTTAATCTGCCATCTGGACACAGTGCTCACGGGAATTGTATTCGGATAGGAGGTTAAAATTAGACACGGCTATTTCGACAAACCAGCCAGTTAGATTACCGAAGGCAGCACAGTCTGCTCGGTTGGTTTCAATTAAGACAACTTGAACTTACCTGACAAGTTGTAACCACGAGGTTACTGTTTAGATTGAGCAGAGCGATTCTGTTTATTCTGTATTCGAAATGATCGGTGAGCTAAACACTGTTCACACAATGCTGTAGTCGAGCGTTTTGATATGAATATGCGGTCATGCCTATCTTTAGTCTACTGACGTTTTGGTTAACACGTCACTCTTACAAGCACTACGACCAGGATACAAGTTCCGTTTTGGACGAGGATATGCACCACTGATGAACTCTAATAAAAGTTAAACTCGAGTTCTATACTCTTTTTCGAAGTGGATGCAAAGATTGTGATCACTTATGGGTGGTGTTCAATTTGAAGAATTTTGAATCTGTGAACTTCTATTAACTGTTTTAGAAATCACTCACAATTTGATGTACCATTTAAGTGCTTCTCAAATGGTCGTAACAGGTTCTTCGTAAAATACTAGAATACGTACCCTATTAGGGTCGTTGATGTATATGCTGGCTTGTCCCCAAAATAGAAGCAATCCCCAGAAAAGTTCGCTTTTAGACGGTATGTCAGTGGTATCTGAAGGAGAGAATACGGCTTTTGTTTCACACACATTATGGGAAATCACTAAGCGTTTCATCCTTGCCTGTCAATGGTTGTGCTTCAACCTAACTGGCGTCTTATTCTCTCCAGAAAGGAACAAATGTTTTTCGACGAAAACTGTAAACTAATGAAGGTGTAATTAGGTCGTTTTTATTTCCTTTTAGTAGCTCTTCTAATGAGGAAAAACACCAGAGCGTTTTTCAACTTCGACAAGCTCATCATCGTTTGTACTTGAGGACAAACTTGTTAATTAGAGCTTGAATTTTGCATGATCTCCAAAACCCTTGAACAGACTGCAACTGGATGCACATTTTCAGTGGAATTTTGCAGCATCTAACATATCATTCCCTGATTTGTTAACAAAACTTTCACCCTGAATCCGTGGCAACTCGCGAACAAAAAACAGCAGTCCAACATTTTGTAGGGCTGGATGTTATGAATTCCCAAATTAAGGATCACTGATATTAGTTAACCTTATAACATTATAAAACCTCAGCAATTTTTTTCTTAAACGATGGCAAGTCCACATTCGGAACCAAGTAATCTGTGCTGGCTAATATGCAATTAATGCGCAAACAAAGTTAAGATGTTCCAGGACTCCAAGTCCTTCGGATAAGTTCTGTCACAACTAGACTTAATGCACCAAGACCGGTTCCTAGATAATTAGCGGTTTTTTGAGTGTAGAGCTCAGTACGGTAACGATTCTATTTTAACAAGCAGGTAGTGGAAAATTGTTCGTGTTGACATTGTTGGAATGGCACAAGTAATCATAGCTGACGTTTGCAATGCCCACCCACATACAGGGCATAAAAATAGCATACTTTGTGAGGCATAACGTAACATACGTGGTTTATGTTTTCATTCTTTCTGTATCACAAGGTTAATTGATCTGTTCACAGTATTATTTTGTTGACTGATGTATCGAGGTATATTTGTTTCTCGGCAAACCTATAGAAGAGACAAGTCATGAGAACATCTACTTATCTACAGCTAACGGACAGGTCTTAACGAAGGTGGAATAGTTGAAGTATGTTCACTGAAAAGTCAATCTGTCAACACAAAGGAAAAATTGCCTGCACAAGTAACTAACACAATCAAAGGATGACAAGATTGATTTTATGGAGAAAATATAGGCTAAATTTTGACAAATCAGCAGCATGACAATAGTCGGTGCTCGAAGGGCATAAAGCATACGAAATCACACTGGGCCTCGTGCAATTCAGACCAGAAGAATGTTGTTTGTGTGTGCATGTGCCAGTAGCATCCAGGTAGATCAACTTACCATATTTATGTACCAATTCAAACCAGTTCTGCATTACTCCTTTTGTTCGTAGCTGTGATAGGTATGGCTCCTCAGTCATTTTATCCGTATGTAAAGTGCGGATCACCGATTCGTTGCGATCGCATAATAAATTGGAGGAGAATCCGATTCGGGATTGTAACAGATTGGTCCAGTCGATTAATAATCGACCGGTCGTAGTAGGAGAAGAAAATGGGAAGTGGATATTTTCAGTCAAGTTTTGATTTTCGTTTAAAGACGGCTGCGGTCCAACTTGCGCATTAAGAGGAGAATTTAGTTCCGGGTGGGTAGTGTTGGGTGACAAACATTTAGGTGAATTATGCAAACTTTCGCTCTCCACATTCACCGAATTTGTTTGAAGTAGGGAATCAATCGAGAACCGCAAACTGGTTGAACAACACAGCCGATCCGTTTGCATCATGATTCGACTTCGGTTCACCCTTGATCTGAGAACCTATTATAAACCAACTGAACAGGATTTTCGTAACTTCCGGCCAACTCAACATTTATATTTATTGGGCCATTACGTCAGAGTTGGTGTATCTATTTATTCCGGAGGTTAATCCGTATAACACACATGCGCACGTAAGGACGCAGCAACCACACTCTCCCACAGGATTGTCACTCACATCCTCGCCTATCGCACCACTCCTATCTTCCTCCGCCTTCTCCTCGTCGTCGCCCCCATGCGCCAGTGAGCGAACAAACGAGTGCGCATGCGCGCTCATAGCAAAAGCTCCAATAGGAATAGAGGGCTGTTTGTCAGTCTTGTTCACGCCATCTCTACCACCCACTCTCACACTGTTTGTTTCCTGTTTCCTCTGCCAAACATATCCGATTCATCATTATCCTAGTAGATTTGTGACCATATGTGTGTGTGTGGGTATGGGTAACAGTTTCGCGCACAAAAATTGTAGAACGCGAATTCATAACCAACCGCAGTTCAAGACAGAAAAACAATAATTTGATTGAATTTGGTTAGCCCCGGAAGTTACTTGCCAACCACGTTGAGCTAGTTTTCGGTTGGCTACGCTACGTACATAGTATTCGGTTCTGTCGGAAATATGTAGAGAAACTTGATAAACCGGTCACAAGATTAGGTGATCATCAGACGTTATGGCAGCTAGGGAACCATCGGACTATAGTATGGAAAATGCGAAAGAGACCGACTCTTCCTCAGCACTGTTATGAAAGTAGCGTAAGTGACTGAGACGAAATGTAAGATTCCTAAGCTCGCGGCATGGTTTTGTAGCCCATCTGGTAGACCGCCTACCACGTCTGTGTGTGTGCTGTTTCTACCAATGGTTCAAATCCAGCCAAAGCACGAACTTTTAGCAATCGGGTCTTTCAAATAATTTAAAACACTGCATTCCCTTGATCCAATTCACCAATAACGATAGAAGACATACGTCGCGAGATGTTAACATTTCGTTTACTCTCTTCAGTCACGAACGTAAAACATTGGAATATATAGGACATGCGGATAGCAACAACAATAGAAACACTCAACAATTGGGTTTACACAAAACAAGGACTGTTATCACTTCCAGGGCAGACAAACTGCATGAGTCAACAGTTTATGCACACACAGGACCGAACGGCGAGTATTGATTAGCATAGCTTCGGAGAAGTTTAGTAGACTTATGATTTTAGATGGGACCTAATTATGAAAACTCAGGGCTTCGGTTTCGGATCTTTCCTAACTTGCAACTTCTGATAACCCATTTAACAGTAACGAACATATTTGTTGATTGTCAAATTGCATTTGAAATTTTAATACTAAACATTTGTTTTCTTTTTGTATTGTTGCCGAATTATCATATCTATCTGGTATTCGGTTGGTTATGTGGTTCAAGTCATTCAACAGTTGACTACATTTACGTTGTTACAGTATTGTTAACAGTAATGAGTTTTTATTATCACAGCATGTCCTGTTTATTGATTAAGTCTTTTTCTGGGCGATACAACAAAATATACTGCAGTCACATGAGGGCCAGCTAAAACAGAATTTACAAAACAGCGCAATATTTCTCGTGAACTGAAAATAAAGCAAAACAGTACGTTAATTATCATTTGCCTTGTCGGAAATTCAAACTTGGTTCAGAAACCCATCCTCAATCAGCAAACTGGAATACAATGAATTTGTATTGGGGATTAGAAATCAAACAAGTTTTACGGAATTGATTTATGAATAGTTTTCAATTGACTTAGACACGATAGTATTCGACGGATTTATAGCGTACTTTCTGACATTTAAAACAGTGATATTTCCAGATGGGTTTATAACATTCAAGCAGGGTTAGATGAGGTACGTTCTACAATAGTATTTCGATCTCTTTCGAAGAACGTATTCACAAGCTACTGTGAACATGTATGTTTAACTTTTATGGACCTGAAAAAGAAATGTCATCGATCATGCTGAGGACCGTCATAACCAATAGAGGAATGACTAAATTAGTCCTCATTGGTTTAAATGATCATGAATTAAAGAGTTCAATCTGTTAAAAGTATAGTTGATCTGATTACGTAAGTCTTTTTTCTTCCCTGTCTTGATGCGTACTGTCACCTGGAGTTTTCTTTCAGTATTAGACCATACTGTTTAGGAGCTTTCCTCGAAAAAATAGGCAGAGTGGTTTAATGGGCTCATCACAAGTTGGTCCGAGAAACGCATTGTAATTGAGTGCGGTCAAATTTATTACACTTTTACAGACACACAATGAATGAATAAGTAAAAGCCCAGAGTCAGTAAACCAACTTGCTGTTGAGGTGATCGTAGTGGTAAACATTGTCTGCGTGATCTTCGATGAATATCGATCGCCCATTCAACTACCAGTTTTCACTCTTCCCTATATGTCACTTTAATTCGTTCACGGATGCTGAAAGCTGTTGTGATTCTTAGTATCAAATGAGAGCTGTCGCGGCAATTCCGTTCATTACTCTCACTTGACGGGGCTTGTGCAGACAGCCAACCCTTCATCTCCCGTTTACCATATATTTCCTCATACGCGTAATGAACCGCCATCACCTTGTACTGGGGTAATGCCAAGGTCATTTACTCAACTTCTTGATGTGGAATCGTGGTTTGTCAGTTCATCATGTACACTATAATCGACCGTCAATTGATTTGGCTGAAAAAAATTGAACGTTAATCACTACTGAATGCAGCTGTCAAATTCCCGTAGGCTGTCCATTCAGCCGTTTTCGTGGTTTGCTCTCGTTAGGCCTCGACGGTAGCGGATGTCTTTTGCAGGGCTGGAATTTGAACTCCGGCCATGATTTCATTAAGCAGTTATGTTGAATACGACGCTGTTGACTTCACGCTAGACAAGCCACAATTATTACATACAAACGTCCAGCCACAATCGCCTGTGGATAACGCTCAGATTGTCCGATAGCCTCACAGAAATTGTCCTGTTAACTCAATTGACTGTGACTTCCCTTCAAGTTGAAATCATGAACACCATTAAACTCTTTCAGTGGCATGCAAATTATTGATAACTGGTATGGGACTTCGATGATGCAATTTAAATATCAAGTGGGTGGTTGACTGACGAACTCTAACAAGGATGTAGTGCTTCTTTTCTGAAGCGGCTGACGTAAAAGTTTGAGGATGCGGGGACTGCGATCACGTGTCAGTGACGTTCACTCTGGATTAGCCGGTATCGTCTACTACGTGTCTGTTATGTTGGTGTTAGCTGGTCCGCTTACTGTGCTGAATAGAACTGTGCTGAGCCAAATAAATGAACGTAGGTAACATGTGGGGACGAGTGAGAAATGCTGGTGGGGAGACTCACCGGTATTCATCCAACGTAGTGTGACCGACGTTAACCGACTGGACGGTTGCAAAATCAGCTTGTCTTATTTGCTCTGAGCAGCTGCTCATTCAAGAATTAAAAATATGAACATAGAAGTCATAAACAGTCTTTTGCACAGTATATTTCTCGAGCACATTTCACTGCATCTCATCAGGTACATACTACAGTCCGTGAGTTTATATAGCAAAGTTCAGTGGGCATTGCGAAGCTAAACAACAAAATCACCAGCCACATAAACACACACACACTCACACACATCGATACACATCAATTACTAGGGCAATTTGGTACTGACGAACAAGTCTTTCTGCACACAGAGGGGTGGCTTCCATTTGCTAATTGCTACCGCCTCTGCGAACCGAAGTAGCCTTCAATTTGTTGTTGCGTAACATATCCGAAACGCCTTCTCCAGGTTAAATTGGGGTCGACAAGTCAACAGGTGTCAGGCGATCGATGAAGCTGGTTCCTTGTGACTTGAGCCCGGTTTTGTGATATTCATGACCGTTTTGCGAACCCAAACTGGAATATGCTCGTTGATCCGATTACGTAGCTGCCGCTCCGTTCTGTCCATGTAAGTGGCCCGGCACACACACGAGAATTCATAGATGATGTGAGAGATGTTGAGCGGTAGCAGTGTTTTCAAAGGTGGTGCTATATAAGCCCACAGACTGCAGTATGTACCTGATGAGATGCAGCGAAATGTGTTCGAGAGATACATTGTGCTAGCCTCATCAAATAGAATTTGTTCTTGCTTAACACTCAGTTGAATGTATGTGTATATACTAGTCGGTGTTGCGCACACGATGAGGACAGCAATTATGGACGACTTGCTGCAGTTGCCGTGGATCAGCATTACAATTGTACTGTATATTTGGTCGCATTGATTAAGTGTATATAAATTCACTTAACTAAAAGTACCTTTGCTATCTTCAGTTATGTTAACATCGAGTATGAGACTTTTCGCTGAGTCTTGTTGATTGAAGTTGATGAACACATCAAATGACGTCACAGATAGGATCTGAACCAGCAGGTGGAGGCCTGAATCTTGATTGATCACTAACAATCTTGTTATCACTTAGACCAACGAAAGTAACGGATTCTTTGCGGTGATATTGAAAATACTCCTGACATGGAAGGTTTAAGAAAGCTCTAAGAGATTCGAATATCATAGATTTGGAAAGATCTGGTAAACTATATACTTACGTAACCTGTTCGTACTAGGCATCTGAAGGTGACTCATAGACATTCTACCTTTACCACCCAATAGGTATAAATCGGCTGCAACGTAATCGATAGTGCAAAATCATAGTTACCCAATTATACTAACCTATCAAAACATCTATAAACGAGCACCCACCGATTGAAACCGTTCTGGCAAGAACAACCAGAACTGAAGTTCATTCGGTGGTCTACGAGAAATAAACCCTAAGGAGTATATATTCAGGTGATGCACCGTATCAAGCTGCTTATCAGGTTAGGTTGTAACTGCAACAAGACGATAGACAACCATATCTCAACTACTTTGCTATTGTTACTACTCCAATAGAGAAAATCTAAGATATATCTGACTGGCACAGCTCCATGCCGCTTGTTTCATAGTCGCGTTCATATATTCGTAGTAGCCCACACAAACAGTGATTTATAAGTAATGATTTGATAAGGGTTTTGTGCAAACAATTTTGCACACATCTACACCATGATATATGTAATCATGAACGTTAACAAATTAAGTGCTCCTCAATGACAGTGATCATTATTTGAGTGAGCAATTTACCTACTGAGTGATGAAGTACTACTATGAGTTGTGAGGACTGTTATCCAACTGTTCCTCATCAGTTGTATTCGTGTAGTCGAAAACTGGCTACGTATACTGTTCGACTTGTTAAAATGAAGGCTGAATTTCACCACAACGGTGCACCAGTTTTTCAATGTGCACCGAACTAGAATGTAGTCTACTGATGAGTAGTTGGGGATTTGGTTTATTTCAAGTTGAACATCATCCACAATTGATCGCGGCTGTTGCATTCCGATAGACTCTTTAGTCGACCGTTTCCGAAAAGAAGCACTAGACTCGAGTTTCGTTCTCATTAGAGCTCATCAGTAGTGCATATCCTTGCCACTGCCGGGACTAGAACTCCGGCCACGCTATTCGGTCGCGCCTAATGTGAGGTCAGTGGGACAGTAGTCAACAAGGTTCCCTCATGAAAGGGGGACAGGAGTTCTATTTCCGGCAGTGGCAAGGATATGCATTGCTGATGAGCTTTAATGAGAGCAGAACTCGAGTCTAGTGGTTCTTTTCGAAAGGGAACGATTGAAGCATCTGTAGGAATGCGATAGCTGCGACCAATTGTGGGTGATGCTCAACTTGAAATAAAATGTAGTCAGTTGTCATTAAACGATAATCATCGTTCATCGGAATTCATCTGACGCGTTACCTCATCAGATCTAATGTTCAACTTGACTGGTTACAATTCACCCATCACAGCACGTGTCACACATATACTGCGCTAGTGTTCTTACGTATGTGCAGTTATTATAAACCTCAAAACTCTACTGTTTAATCATAAGACCATAAGTTTAAAAGAAGAGTGATTTCGTGTCAGATCAATACGCAATTATGTATGTAACTATAGTAAATTGGTCATAAAGCTTAGTACATGCTTTTTAGACAACGGCTTTCGACATATTGCATGGCATGGCGTAACTAGCACGGCCATAAAAGATAAGCTGACCGAAAGTAACCGAGAGCCATGAATTACAAGTTTGTACAAATCAATAAAAAAGAACACTGTAACGTTCACTTCGACTGTTTGTGATGCTTAGAAATAGAAGCTTGTGATTTCTATGTAACAGCAGAATTAAAATACAGCGGACTGCCTTGAATATAATGGTCAAAACTCTGGAAATCTTGTCTGTGGAAAAGTGATAGGGATGGCAGTAACAAAACAGTGGTTGTTGCTCTCACAGACTCTGATAGTGCATTTATCACTTCATGATAGATACACTCTTGTTATCAATCTTCAACAAGTTTTCTTAAACATAGACGTTCAGGTTAGACTACGGGTTTGGACAACATCGCTCACGTACCAGTCTCTTCGCTTCCATATTCGATATTGTTTTCCCAAGTGGAAACAAAGTGTGCACTCACACGCACATGCGTGTACATGTACCCAAACGTGCAGAAATGCAAATATTTCATTAGCAGACTTCGTTCAGATTAAAATGTCTGTCGTAATTATGAACTGCTTGATCGAGTGTGGTGTACATGGCTTAGAAGGTCACATTATTCGGTCATGGAACGGACTTCCCATCAGACGGGACTTGCACCACAGACACGTGCGCTTGTCAAAACTAGCGCTTCGTCTGGTTTGTGTCAGGGTCCTTTTGAATGCACGCTTCGTTCGGGTAACTAAATCGCTCTGGAACAAGCGTGCGTTCGACCAGATCTTTAGAATACCTTGAATGTAATGCGTGAAGTCTATTTGTGGTACAAACTATAGTTGTAATTATCGAATGGAAAACATGTTATTCTCCCCACTTATATTTAAAGCCTGAACTATGGTTAGTTTATTTGAAACTTTGACTGGTGTACAGTTTATCACGTGATCACTATCCAACGAAGCACCAAAAGTCACTTGAAAGTGTTTCTCTTGTTACTGAAATCCACAAAATAACATAGTGATTTCAACTCCTGGATAACTGTCTAAGGTCAATGAAAAGTACGATTAGCAGTCCTTCGGTTTAATCTGACTCACGGAGTTCCAGAAGATACCAGATAAGATGTTCAAACTGACAATGACCTAGGGGAAATGAGTTCCAAGTTGAGTGGTACGGGTGTGAAACAAAATCATCACAAGAGCAGAACCGGTTAGTGTGGTAAACTAGTAGAAAACGTAAACAGCCTCATCTACTTTGACTTGGCTTGTGGTAGCTAGTTGGGTGGATAACACGAGTCTGAGTGTAGTTAAAATGACTTCCATCTAATGTCTGGACTGGTTTGAAGGTTACACACTTGCAGTTTGCGTATGACGGAAGTTGTGCGGAATGTAGAACGCGGAGACCTGTGAAGATATGAGACATAATATTCTCCTAAGTCAATTAGCATTAAAGTATTAAAATCACTGTTGTGTGCCCACCACACCAGTTTGATGGTACTCGTTTAATTTTCCTATACTTGGGGCGGATAATGTGCAACTGCCTATGTGCCCAAAAACAATTCGTACAAACCCTCCACCTTCCCTGGCCAATCATTCCACATCTACTTGAAACCCGCGCAAGCGTGAACCACTCGACACTGATGAACGCATGTCTCATGACAGGCCCGTGTAACACTCCAACACATTCATCAACATTCCCACCCTCCCCCAGTAGACTGTGATCCGTACCACTCCTGTGATTTTTTGATGACCTATTTGACGCGTTATAATTTTCATATATAATTCGCACTTACCCTATGTAATTGTAATAGCCTGATGAGAATTACTGAAAACAGCTGTTTGCAAAATTGACTTCTTATGAATTCTACGGGAATCTGGAGAGAACTGACCATTTGATACAAATTTTGCAGTTTTCAATTCTGTTGTATATACTTGATAGGATGTATCAAGGTTGGTTCAGGAAAAATCTACCAAGATACCACTACTAGTCTGTCCTTTTATCCATGTTTCTGTAACGTTATGCATTAACATTTCTCAATTCTGAGTATGTACATAATTGATTTGTATATCGACAGTCAATTAGTGTTATTGCTATCCTAATCACAGTTTGACTGGAAAGAATATGAGAACACAAACATACCCACTACATAGTTAGTAGTTCTGTTACAAGTTATAAATTTGCACTATCATAATTGAACATACATGAGTGTCAATTTTGCTTAGATTTCGTTTGAGAAAAGTCATACTTGGTCATCAAGTTGATTGTATCTGCTATGATTGAAAATCACTTTTCTGCGCTGTGAAACTGGTTGGTAGCATCAAACTCATGTATCTATTTGGACATTTCCACCTAAAGCAAAACAGCCAAGATGTATCGCCAACCAACATAACCTGGAAAACGGTTTGGTATTGGAAATGAATAGGAATGAAACTGGTCAGCTGCTCCTCAGTAACTGACCCATTGCATAGTAAGTTCTGTGAGGACGGTGATTTCGCTTACTCGTTGAAAACGGCATAGACATACACACAAACATATTTATGTATAAAGTTAAAAATAGCAATTTCACTGACAAAATTGGCGTTATTTGTGTGCACCCTGTTCGTTCATCCCATAACAATGGATATTATTACAGGCTGCAGTCTTGTGGTTAAGAGATTTTTTTCACAGCACGATTGTTGGTTCGAACCCACATTGAAAAAGTTGTACTTGTTAAAACTGAACATGGATGAAACAAGGCGTGGCATGTCAATTCAAGAATCGGCTCCATGAAATATTATAATTTCTTATGATCTTATCAGGTTTTGCTATAAATTAAACTGTTCATATAACCATTCGATTTATGAGACAAAATATATCATACTAGACATAGTGGTATGATGTGCATATATCACGTGCCATACAACTGAAGTCTTTTCCACATTATACTGAACGATTTAAGGGACTTTTGTTTTGCAGACTGAAGGTCATTGGATGTGGCACACATCGAACTGTATATCGGTAGAGTTCCTACTCATCGATGCACTGCTGAAGTAGGTGAGCTCCTGTGATCGACTTGTGTGTTGCCTTCAAACAATATGATTTCCTTAGAGCCAGCTTATAAAGGTTTCACTCGCTGTCTTTTTCTACTGAGGCTGCATTCTACTCGCAGATAACAATGAGAGACGACATTTGCGGCTTTAACCAAACTGGTGAGTAAGAGGTCGCTCAACCAGTGAAGTTAAAAATCTCCATTTCAAATCCCTGCGAAGAATTCACGCAGCGATCATTAACGCTAACAAAAGGTGTCCAATAAACATCGTAGATGACTGGAATCCATTCTAAAAGTGCAGAACCCGACATTATTTATTTACTGCTAATATAACGTTAACATTGCGCCTTAATACACTGTTTAACCTGCTAAATTCTTAAAACAGCTCTTGAAAGTCTCACTCTTAGTGAAATTAGGCTAGATAGTGAGGTTGTTCTAACAAAGCCCAAGGTAGAAGAGATGCATAACTGGAAAACTTTGATAACAATGAGACCTTAGCATACTGTCTTCGTTGGATGCCATTCAGTGAGGAGAGCGATGTCCAGCTACAAGCAATGTTACAAACGTAATAAATAACGATCATTGTCATTAATTTAACCACATTTTTCACAGAATTTGAAGCAGTCATGCACACTATTACAATCTTAGTGCGAAGTCGTGTCCAGTCCAGACCAGGAACTTCACGACAAACAGACAGTTTTATCAACTTGACCGATAAACTTTACGGAATACTCCACACCAAATTGCTGTACCTCATCCAATGATTCACTTAGAAAATATTGCTTCATTTCCGAGGCAATTTTTGCTGTTTAGTTCAGACTCACTACAGTATATCTGTACGGTTAACTAAAGTAACCGTAACTGATGGGTGACAACAACCAAGAAACTGACCGTTTGTATCAGATGGATTTTGACAAGTAAACAACCACTACTGCACGCCGCACGACTTTAGAGCCATGTAGATCAACCGCTGTGACCGCAAAATACGCTTGTTTATTGCATAAAATCTCGTACAGATTATGCTAAAACATCGGTCCAAGAACGCGTACACTTATTTGCATGGCTGACATGTATCCGCACACATTGGGCGACAGTACATTGTCATTCGCTGTAGTGATATGTTCCCCGTAGTACATACACATTGTTCCAATAGCCTATTTTGATCCATCGTCTTCCTGACATTGAGGCCCGTCCTTTCGTTCCCGAATGTACCCACAGACGAGGCTGTTATACAACGTCCCTCTCCCTTCTGGTAATAAATTACTTCCGACCGACGCAGTGCTGCCTCCCGGATTAGCGATCTTCTCCTGGTTCGCCGCGCCGGCATTTCGTGCCACTTTGCTAACTCTGTCATGCACTCATTTCATCTCGCCGTCCGTCTTGATCGTGTATACTGGGCCCCGTCGGGAAATTACCAAATACGGACCTTTCCAATTAGACAGAAGTTTTCTTGATCCTGAGCGGCTGGCACCCGTGTTCCAATGACCTTCATATTTCACCGTTTTTCCTAGCTTGAACATTCTAGTTTTGCTGAGCCGTTGCGTTGCGGATTGCTCCTTTGTGTGTGCATGTGATACTTTCAGATTTGGTTTGACTCTTCCTTTTTCGGTAATCTACTCTTTGGTGTAATCGCTGCACTTTGGCCATATTCCAATGTCCTGCTCTACCGGAAGCCAAGGGGTTCTACCGTAAACAAATGGAAATGGAGATTTCTTCGTGCGCGCTTGCACAGATGCCCGGTTGGCCAATAAAACCAGTGGTAACGCAGATTCCCAGTCGCCTCCTTTGGCTGATAACCATGCTTTGACCGTTTGGTTGTTACGTTCAGTTAGGCCATTCGTCTACGGGTGATATGGTGTCGTTCGGATGCGCTTGATTTCCAGTTGCTGCACGCATGTTCGAAACTCCTCGTTTTCAAAGTGTAGTCCTTGATCCGTCAAGATCACCTCTGGTACACCGTGATTTGCTACGATGTGCTTCATCACCACGTATCCGACCGTAGATGCATTTTGATCCGGAACGCCAGTCACTTTGATCCAACGGGTAAAGTGCGTGTCATGACCAGAACGTACTGGTTGCCGCGGGCGCTCAGTGGAAATGGGCCCATAAGATCCATCGACCTTTAGTTCACCGATTTCGGAGACTGGTATTGGGTGTAAGGGTTGTTGGGCTCCCCGATTGTCGCTTTTCTGTAACTGACACTGTTGGCGTGCAAGCACGTAAGCTACCACATCCTCTTTCATCTTCGGCCAATGTGTTGTTTGTTGCAGCAGGTCGTATGTCCTAGTGCATCCGATGTGTGCCATTTCATGACAGTATGCTACCAGTTTCTTCCTCAGTTGTCTCGGGATGACTACCATGCAAGAGCATCCAGCGCCACGTTGCCACGTCAATACGCCCCCACTGTTTATGCCAACTCTTCTCCACTGGGATGCGATTATCTTCAGCTCTTCATCCTTAGTAGTTGTTGAGATCCTTGCGCCTATTGCCAGAGTGTCATTCACCTTCCAGAGGACCTTGTCCTGACGCCGTAGATGCAATAGTGTTTATGGGTTCTGCTCCATTACTAAGCCGTTGACTCCGAAGGTCACTTTGGGAAGTTCGTCGTCTATCTGCGTTCAAGAAGGGAAATAAGCGACGCAATTTCTAGAACCAGACACACGATTGATCATGGAATCAAATTCCTGTAAACACAATGCCCATCGGGCTAATTTACCTCTCGGGTCCCTCGCAGTCCTGATCCACTCCAGGGGTTTGTGATCCGTCTCCACGTGGAACTGTTGACCCAACAGGTACAGCCTCCACTTGTCTAGTGCCCAGACGATTGCCAAACATTCCTTCTTAATGGTCGAATACTTCTGCTCCGTTAAGATCAAGAATCTGCTGGCATATTCGATTACCCCTCCCCTTTGCTTGTGCACTGTCCCATTGTCACGATGACTGGCATCTGCTGCTACGATGAACGTCTCCTTTGTGTTCGGAAGTTTCATGGTCAGTTGTTGCTCGTTCACCGCTTGTTGCACTCTCGTGAACGCCCTCTGGGCGTCATCGGTTCATTCAAATTTCTTATCTTTTCGAAGAAGTTCGTACAATAGCGACGTGATGGATTGAAAATTTTTCACGAACCGACTGTAGTAACCTGCTCGACCCAAAAATTGTCTCGGCATTCGCTTAGAATTCGGAGCCACGGCCTCCCTACTTGTTAATATTTTCTCCGGCAGAGGCCTGATTCCACTTTTGCCCATCTTGTGTCCCAGTAGTACCACCAGTCATTGTCCGAGTTGTGACTTTTTGCCATTGATCCAGTGTCCTGAGTTCTTAATGCGACTTAAGACAGCATCTATATGGGCAGCATGTTCCGATTCCGTGCTACTGTATATCACAAGATCATCTCCATATACCGCCACAGTATCCAGTCGCTTTGCCAACTGAACCATCAGGCGTCGAAATGTGAACGGTGCCCCAGATAAGCCAAACGGCATGCACTGGAATCTGTACTGTTTCCCGCCCACCGTGAATGCGGTTTTCTCACGATCCGTTGGTTTGATTGGTACCCACCAGTATCCGGAGTGCAAGTACAACGCCATGAACAACTTCGCCTGTTACAGCTTATCGAAAATATCAGCGATGGACGGTATTGACACGACTGTGTTATGTGTCACCTAATTCAGCCGCCTAAAATTCACACAAAGGCGGTAATTCCCGTTGAACTTCTTCACCAGGAGGACAGACGTGTTGTACGGAACGTTGGCTTTTTCGATAACATCCTCAGTCAGAATATTCTGTATTTGCCATTCCAGTTCCTCAAGATGAACCGGTGTCCTACGGGATCAGTGAGGTCGAAATGTTCCAGTTGTTGGTATTTCGTGTGCAGTCCCTTTGCGGAATCCGTTGGGATAATCGTCGTTCGTAAATACCTCTGCGTATTTATTGACCGTGGACTGGAGCAAGGGGCTGTGCAAATGGGTTTTTTAGCTGTAAGTACTTAGTTGACGCCATCCTGTTGCTGTCCAGTTAGTGTCAGGAAACCATGCCTGATTGCCGGCTTCTCGAACTTCAAGTCAATCACATCAACTGTCGCAGCGAGGAAATCGGCTCCAAGGATCGTTTGTCTGGTTTCTGAGGACAATGAAAAGGTGTTTCACGATATGGCTGCCAGTACACGCCATGTATTCCTTCACATCGTCAACAAGCAGGTTATGATCCAAAAGTGTCTTGATAAATAACAATATCAGTTCTATGTTTTGCTTTTTTGCACGAGCAATCAACGAAATAGCCGCCCCTGTATCGACCAAACACTGTTCTATCTCTCCGTCAACTTCAACCCATGTATGCACGGCCCCTCTCTCTCTCTCCAAGAAAAAGAACAATCATGAAACACTATTTTTAGTCCACCCAGGGAACGAATTTTGCGTGTGAAGAAACCGCACGTAATTCGGATGCTTTCCGAATTAGGAGTGTTTTAAACTCAGTGGAAGAATCAATCTAAGTATTTTTGTAAGTTTAACAAATATAGTCGCTTAACTCTCGTGGGTATTGCTAATTGCTTATTCGGCCATAACCACCTGGAAATTGGACATTGCTTTCAATAGTTCCAATCAGAATCTCAGTTACTTGTTTTCTTCAGCCACGTACACAACATGTGCACATGTATGTAGTCAGGGTTGGTCCTCATAGCCAAAGAGAATGCCACACATTTAGCCTGTGTTACCCTGTTCCGTTTGATCACTGGTCAGTTAGGCGCTACAATACTTCTCCGCACAAACTCTCGGTCCATTATACACAATACACGCACGTGCACACACACATACCGCATGGCAGGAGCTTGTCTACATCTTACTTGTCAAATGGCCTTAGCAACAGAAGCGCAAACGAAATTGGTCATGTCTTATGTGTGTAGTAGCTCCCTGGCTCCGGATGTCAAAATCCGTTCATGACTGTTACTGCTGCTGCTGTTGTTGTTGAAAGAGACATATCATTACCAATTAGATCTAATTGGTGCACTAATTCATTATCCGTGTCCAACTACACGAGGCTGTTCAAAATGTGGCGCCATGAGAATTCGAAACAAACGTACACGCACAAAAACCTATCCTTTGGAGGCGAATGCATGACATTTTGTTTGTTCATAGCATAGAACGACAGACGTTCACACGGACGCAAAAATCGACAGACGTCGTCTAGTCTATTCGATGTGCACGTGGACGGAACACTTAAGTTGATGCTGGCCTGCCTAGAGAAACCAACAGCAGTGACCGACAAACTAGCGTATGACATTCTTATTCATAAGACTCAGTAGACCAATGCCCAAATTGATGAACAGGATGGTACAAATGCATGTGTATGCATATAGAAACTG
The DNA here is from genome assembly GCA_014338405.1 of Paragonimus skrjabini miyazakii. Classification (NCBI taxonomy): domain Eukaryota; kingdom Metazoa; phylum Platyhelminthes; class Trematoda; order Plagiorchiida; family Troglotrematidae; genus Paragonimus; species Paragonimus skrjabini miyazakii. Next base: position 113,772 of record JTDE01000791.1, read on the forward strand.
TTCCAGCAACCGACTGACAGACGGCTGACGGACTGACCATTTCTGACACATTTTAGGCGCTAGTGATCTAGCCGTAATCACACAGCTTCTCAGTTCGTTGCCACCCTTGCTCCTCGAGTGAAGAGTGTAGAGAATACGCGTGCACACATAACTGGGCAAGTAGAAGGTTTTCAAGAATATAACGGAACACGGTGAAACAGAAGTCGGTTCATCGTGTGCCCCACGCACGCCCGACATGAGGGGACAACAACACGACCTGGCGCCAATATTCCGTCCATCGAGAGGGAAACGCCCAGCGGCGGTATGCCACCCACTCAACGTTTAGTAGACCGCATATAGCGGACGCCATGTGAAAATGAGAGAATAATAACGAGAACAACAGTAGCAACGACAAGCACAGCAAAAATGCGTCGGGTATCTGCGGTGGGTGACGGTTTCAAGTTGGTGATATATGTATCGTGTCCAACGTATGCCAATATGTTTCGGCAAACATTGGGGCATTTGACTGGACTGTTAGATGTTTCGGGGGACGATGACAGAACGCACCATTGTGTCAGTGACTCTGGCGTGACATATAGTGTTTTAAGTTTTGAAACGTGCGCAGATTAATGTCAACAAATTCCTCACGGGCATCCTGAGTTTCGGCATGTACCTTCGTGATTACCCTCAGAACAGATCAGAGAAAAACCGGTAAACATTAACCCTATCTATGAAAAACAAACTTATATCTGTAATGTTTTATATTGAAGCAAACCTATTAGTCTGAACACTATACGAGTCTTCATTCCATTTCCACAACAACACCCGATTTTACAGTCATGGTTCGTGCAAGTGTGTGCCATCCTGTAGACAGAATGTCTTCTATTATTTAGGCATTCGCTTGAGAATTCTATGCAAACGCCATACGAAGGATTTTTCACTAGCAGTTTTCAATAGTAATCATCCATGCATAATGACCACGAGTCTGTCCAGAAAGTACTGTGGCTTTTGCCGCAACAGTTACGTGGAATAACAAAAGAAAACATAACCAAAAACGAATAAAACTTGATAAAACAAGGTTGAAGCGGAGAACCAGAAATGGTGTACATGCAAGTATGCCATTGACTGAAATCTCGGATAGCACTTTTAGCCAGCGATTCAAGTATAGACAAGAACCCCACCCGGGTAAACGAAACCTACTCCCTTTACCCAATAGAACAGCCGAAGTCTTCATATATCGTAACCACGTTATTGTTTGACTATCACGCAGTTTTACTCAACTGCTGATGGTCTCATTATATAATGCCCAGTACGGTAGGCGTTCAGCTGGCAGGTAAACTAGGTTACTCAACGATCGCAAGCAGTACCTGGTGAACGGCCACACTTCTCAAGCGATCATCCTACTTTTTGCGGGTTAATTGGCACAGACAAGGATGGTCAAACATAGCAGATCCGTTGACATCTTCCTCGCGAACAGGCTGATGAGCAACCATCCATGATAGCAAAGACACTCGCTGCCTTTACCAACCTGAATCAACTGAGTTGTCCAGATGACGTCTTGACATCGCTGAAAGGAAGGGTACATAACACTCATATGTGTTTTGTTTTTGTTACTATAATTCGTGCTTGGTTCGATCACTTTAGATCGTTTATTTTGAAGAGCAATACACACTGATCTTGATTATGCTGACGATAAGGTGTTGCTGTTTGACAAC
>JTDE01000791.1:130667-152327 GCA_014338405.1 Paragonimus skrjabini miyazakii
GCGCCGGCGAACTGCCACATTGCTCACGCGATCAGTCCACTTAATATGGGTCAATTGGCGGAGACAACGGTTATTGACATACCAATCTGCGTTGAATTATCGCATGCATTAGCCACTTGTGGATAAGGCGCGTGCTTCTGAGTCGCATGTTTTGATCTTTTCTGCCAATGCACGCGTCAAGGAAAGTAACAACGCAATTCCACCGTAAGATAGGTGCGAGCAATAGCAATCCGTATTGTGGTCTTCTGTGCAGAGAGGTTGATAAAGACCTGTTTTCTCTTCACGGGTCCGAGTTGGAAATTTACCTCTCGTTCCTTAAAAGGAATTTCAAAAAATTTGGTGGACTATCCATTACCAAACGGAATATTCCTCAGGATCTCCTCTTCAGACTTCAGGTGGTCAGTCGTGAATAGTTTTCTTGATCGGTGGAGAGGCGTTCGAATTAAACCACGGTTGTAAACTGTGGGAGCAAGTGTAGAGAGCCGTAGGTACTGACCGTTTCATGTGCTTTTCTGACAGATTTTTATGCCAATCAACTGACTGCACAGGTTTATTCAGGTAGTAAGTCATAGCTCAAATGACACGTTGCAGATCATTGCTTATTGTTGCAGCACTGCTTTCTTCTAGTTGTGACAGGTGTTTAGAACGGTGAGAACAATAAGTGCTTTGGCTGCACATCGATTGGTTGGCCGCCAGTATCTTAAACTAAATGTCTGAAATATCCTCAGTATGATTCCGAACTTGATGTGGTTTCGAATGTTTTTTCAAATCGTAATAATAACCAAAATCGCCAACGAACCGTTTGATTAATTTTGCTCTCAAGTTAGACAAACTTTTCATAGTTAAGTGAGGCAGACCTTTTCATTATCGATTTAAGATAAAGTCCACCGTGTGAACTCCGCCTTACGTTACTAGTCTTATTATTGCTGAGATTCAGCATGGGGATCTTCAACGGTTCTTCTTCTGTAAAAAATGTCCAAGATCTGTCAAAAGTTATTGGCTTCCAGGTAGTACTATTAATGGATATTTAACCGCTTCCCGTTTCATTTATTCATGCAATTTTTTCATGTTACTTACACTTGCAGGTGATGACGGTTTTCTGAAATTAAGCCAACTGATAAACGTTGGATCTACTAATACCTATACTATCAGACACGTGGCTTTGCAAGCCGCTGCTGAAAATAAACTATCAATTTCGGAGAGTAATTTGTGAATCTCTGATTCCAAAATCCTTAGAAAGTTAAACCCGTCTCTAGTTGTCTGTCAGTCCATACGCTTCTCTCTCGAGGGTTCGAGTGAGGCTAAACCTGAATCGTGTGTCTAAGACGGATTGGGAGCCTCACTGAACAATTTCCGTTCGACTGGAACCCTGAAAGTAGTGGTTATGTGACGTCAAGTTTAACCCATCCGTTAAAGCTTGCCACTACAGGTTAGAGGAGTGTGGTCTTCATGTACTGGAATACATTTTAACGGCCGGCAGTATAAATACTGTCAAGAATCATCATCATCGTCATAGGCAGTGGTTCACAATGATGCTTACCTCTCAGGAATGCTGCTTACGACATCCTGATTAATCTTCTTGAGCAAAGTAAACGACGAGACATTATGGCACAACCAGTCAAAAAGATTGGTTTACTTGGTCATCTTTCTCCAGAAAAGAGCAAACTGGGTCGTCCATATAATATTCGATTACAATGGGCTGACAGTGAATAGAGTCTGTCGCAAAAACGTGTTAAGTGATTTTCGTATTTCGAGTGCCCTGACTTACGTTCGAAGAAATTGTACAACTATGACATAATTGGGTAGCCGTCATGTCAGTGAAATCGTTAAGTAATAGCCTATAAGTTCAAAAGGCTCTTAGTATGGCCATAACCTTCGGATGGTTGATTACTGAGTTTGTGACGGTCCCCCATTGGAAACAGAAGTGTCTCCGGGGATTAGGCTGTTCTTCAAGACCGTTTTTGTAGAGAAGTATCAGTGGGATATGTGAATCTATTGAAGACGTTATACTGTGAATAGGACATGAGGGAGATTTCGTGGACCTCTATCTCAGGCGTTCGTCATAGAAAGCAGTGTCCGCCAGAGAGGTCTGATCTCTAGTTGGTTGTGTAACCTTGTGGTGAACAACGTTTTAAACGTTGAACATGAGATTTCAGTGACCTTACGAAGTAAGTTTTCCCAGACACTAAGTTGACGGACATGGAGAAAAACGGTAGGATTCCCCTACCTAGCTCAGTCGTTGAAAGCTTGCAAAAGATGTCAAATGGGGTCAATTACTAGACTGGTCTGTGTGGAATAAATTTCGCACATTCAAAGTGCAAGGAGCAAGTGGAGCATACTCGGTGCTATCTTCTCTATAGCATGGTCTTTCGAAATGCTAGACTGTTTCGACAACCTGACTGGACTTGGTTTGCCAGGTTGCAATACTGTTGATGAATTATCTGACAAAATAGAGAGATTATTTGACGCATTGTTCAACTTGTTTCAGTTGTGGTATTACAAAGATGCTCGATTACGGCTGAAAGGAAGGGTATAACATATCTAGATAGGGTCCATCTTGGTTCTAAACCGTGGGTTGTTTTTCTTCGGAGGTCCGGACAAGTTGACTTCACATGACGATCACTGTCTGCTTAACTTGTCCTGTGAAAACTCAGTTGATTGTCTGATCAACGGGACTAGTCATATGGACGTATGCCTAAAATTTTATGCTGCGCGACCAATTAGCCAATTAATGAAGGTGGACTGTTTGCGATGGCTCAGTCACTTGTCCCGTAATCTAGCTGAGCGTTTACTGCAATGGACAGTCTTGGCTGGGATAACTGACAGTGGGATTGTCGGGCTCCGACTTGGCGAAAAGGAATTTGGTGATCATGAGGATTCGGTTTCGTTAACTTGTTGGGGGTCATGTGTTTGTTGAATACTTTACTACGCGCACCACTGCCTAGAAAATCGACTCGGTACGATAGTGTGATGCAGGCAATGACTCGTCTACACCCACAATATTGTTCCTGTTTAAACGGATGATATTTTTTGTCTACTCTTACTTTTGCTTAAAGAAAATTCCCTTTAAAGTATTCCCACTCCTATCGTGGTAAATGACTTTTCGGGCCAAAGTGTCTCTTGGTAAGACTCACGACCATGCATAATTGAATTAACATTTATTTGTTATTTAGACACGAAAAGGCTTTAGATAAACGGAAGGAGGCTAATAAAACAGTTGTCTAAATTCATTCTACCTACATCAAGGTGTTCACCTATGCTGCTGACATGCAACCAGACTGCTAGTACGAGTAAGTCGACGTCTACAAGGCAGCTAGCTCTCTTGCACGTTTTACGGGCCCACTTATTCCCATTTAACAGACTACTGCAGCACTCAAATGCAACAATCAAGTCGTTGAACCAGATAAGCCACTATCTCTTCTGATGTTGCTAGTCAAATGCTGGATGAGACAAGAGGTCTCAGCTTTTGGAGTCCAACACAGTTCACTCTTACCGTGGGACTCTTTGCTCACTTAAAAGCTTCGGAGGCCCTATAATTCAAAACCACCTGCAGGAATTTTACGGCAAAATGCTTTTAATTTTGCCCGTGTGACTACCATAATGACACAAAATGTTATGTAATGGACTCAACGATGACTACTCAAAAAAAGGCTGTTCGACAAAACACCTCTTACAATTTACCACTCTTAATTGAGTAATGACTGCTTCACAATTAGTTGCCAACGCATTGACTGATCATCTTTATTCTAACGTCAATGAGCTGAGAATATGAAAACTAGCGTACCGCATTTTAAATGATGATTTCTAATTCGTACCGGTTAGTAACACCGTGATTTTAGAATCAAGGTAAGCAGCTTTGTTTCATTATGGCTGTCGGAACCCCTTCATTCAAACTGTATTTTTTATCCACAAATACTTCCAGTTCACACATGTGAACGCAAGTGTTCATGAAAACAATAGGAGAAGGTGAACGCGTTTCGTTCTTGGATTTGCGCGCGTGAATAAATGTCTACTTTCCGTCTGATTCTACATCTTCATGTGTAACACCAACCAACAATGGCAACAAATCAACCAACACTAGTGTTGTTGACCACATTTCTGACAGTTTTCCGCCGACTTGTTTCGTCAACGTTGGCTATAAGAATCACTTTTCCAGCGAACTGTGATCATGACAAATGGTGTTGCACGGTACAGGAAGAAAGGCACACCAAAAAAATATTTTGGTTGAATTGGTTGTCTGAAAGGTTAGAATAGGACAACGATGATACAGGCGGCCAGACGTGTTTGCTAATGGAGTGCACTTTATCTACGGTTTACAGAAACTGAGTTTTGTTTTGTGACGGGTGTTGTTAAATCGCTGCTGACTATTTTGGGTAATTCACTCACTAACGCGTACTCGACAATTCCAATAACGCTTATTCAGACGGTCGGGTTTACGGGACTATCTTCCAAGCCCAAGAAACATCGGAAAAGGAAGTCGGAAGGACCGGAATTTATACAGTGCTGTTTAGTAAAATTACAACGGAGGTATTATCTCGCCCTGAATGTGGGTCAATCGGATACACAAATTATCTAGCAAGGGTGTTCAAAATGGGGTAAGTAAACACGCGCCCACAAACAGTTACCAGTCAACGGAAAATGACCTCATTAAAACAATCGGATATAGATGAAGGTGAGGCCGTGTCAAACAATACCAAGAAGGAAGGTTCAACGGATAAGCAATGATAGTCATAAAAAGGAGGAAAACAAACATTTAATGTGCCGTTATGATAGAAAATTCACCATGATCGTTTGTTGTACACAGCCAAGACAAATAAAGGCCAAGTTAGGATCGGCTTTCTACAAACAAACCAAACATGTTTCAACGGATTCATCGCTCCGCAACATGCCAAACAAAAGACGACAAACGTACCAGACGAACTTCAACAGAGCCAACAGGTGTCATTTGACATCCTTTGGTCAACTGGGCGGTTGATCACCATGCTCTTAAGGGGTTGATGATCGGTGTGAAGTCTAATTTCACACGTAACATTGGCGCTACTTATGAGTTGATAGTAGTATGCCTTTATATCCGAATTTAATGTACCCCTCGGTTCCCGTTATCCTGTCTCACTCGCAAATGTTTGACATATTAACATTTAATTGATTTCCATAAATTCCATTTCGGTCGTAAATAATTGAACCGTATCTCACTTTACTACTTATAACCCGTCTCCTACCGCAGTTAATCATGTTTGTCTATTTGAGTAACATTAAAACACTACCTATCTTACCGCCCGACTTAACAGGACGATTTGTAACATCCAAGCCGGCTGTTCCTTCTCTGATTGTCCGTTACACTTGAGGACCAACTGTGGGGCAACGTAGAAACACTGAGAGACAGCATTATTCCGAATTAGGGGTTCCAACAGCAGTCTTGTAAAGGGAAACAACAAGAAACAAGCATCAACCAAAGGCCCAGTAAGCCTTGCACACGACTTACACAAACGAAAACGAAATCGGCGTCAACAACACAGCAGCACACTCTGTTATACAAGTCAACTTCAACCCGCCCGCGCTTGCTGGTTTTGACCGCACGTTACAGATTTATTACGTGTTTCCGCTGCACTGTTGTATGCGTTTTTAAATCTGGTCGTACGTTTAAACTGTTTGTCAGTGTTCTTGTAGAACCACGTTCAATATCAGTATATATATTTACGTATAATCTTCAGCCACCTGCCCATATATATATATATATATATATATATATATATATTCAAGTCACATGAATGTGTCACGAGAGCTGTAGGTACCATGCCTCCTTAAAACGACACGGGTGGTTCCTCTTCGGAACAGGTCGGCGGCACAGTTGCTGATAAATTACTAGACAAAGCGAAACAAATCTCAGGTCATATCACCAAAAATCCACGAATTCGCTGATGTGCAGCAGAGTCTGACAGGAAGACCGGAAGTTGTAGCATCATGTAAAAAAAACTAAGTGTGGTTATGATGTCGCTACAAATATGTGGAAGCTTTACGTTGTTCGGCGTACCACCAGATGATGGGCAGTGGCTAGTAGGGAACTTCTATCGGACATTTCGATATTACGTTCGCGAAATTGTTTTTTTCAAGGTCGCCGGGATAAAAATAAAACGATATAATACAATTAAACAATGACAGTAGCAGTTAAAGAAGGGGGGTTACACTCTGAGTAAAAGTGCCACCTGGGCATATACGCAGTATCAATATAAATCTGAAGTTTCCATAACAAAACCATAGTAATTGGCCATATTTGTGAGAGCAAAGTATGCGGAACCTGTTGCTCGCAATTCGCCCCTAAAATAATGGGTATTTGTATGCCACAGTTATTGAGTAAATGTGTAATTTTACAAAATAATTTTATCATCATTCACTTTATAATATGTGCTCGATTTAACTGCAATGTGGCCATAGACTCAAAATAGACACTAGGCTTGACACCACTGATCCGCCCACGTACTACATTCGCAGATGATGCTCATTGCAGCATATGAGACCTTTTATCGGGTTCGAGTTGAACACAAGATCTCAGACTCATAGGGAAATACTGGTATAAGTATAGATATACACTGTACATGATATAAGTGTATTCGTTGAAATGGTTATTTACTTTCATATTTACGTTAGAATGAGATAATCCATTACATTGTACGAGGTCTTGTTTAAGGGACAACGACTTGACTGCCAAATTTTTCAGTACACAACATTTGTAAGAAGTCTGTTAATATATAAAAAGAAACAATTTACATCTCGCTTGTTTCATTGGAAAAACCCATATCCGAATAGTGGCACTGTAGTGGTGTATACCTGAAGTTCTCTCAACAAAACCATCATAAGGTGCTAAATGTGCGATTAGCCTGTGCAACACCTGCTGCAAGCAATCTGCTTCCAAGCTACGTCAAAGATGTCAGTTATGTATTCAGCAGTATAAATAATTCTTTATCCATATTATCTGCATTTTGAATGTGCATGTCATTTAATCAATTTGAAATTTGTGCTCCGTATTAGGCAGTGTGTTCACTGCCATTCGCCTGTGCACAGCGTTAGTAATTAGATACTCAGTTCACTAAGTCTAAGAAATCGATGCTTCTAACTCACTTGTGATATGTGTACGAATATACATGATTCATTGATTTTGGTAACTCTCTACTTTTATGCATTTTACTTCCGTCAGACGTCATTCATGTACCATGAAATGTTCATATATGAGGGGAATCGGGATTGGTAACTTCCTGTGTCCTTGCCGTGTGTAGTGAACTGCGTACGAACATGCGCAACAATTGATTAAACTGCTTCTGATTCACCCATGTTTAAAAATGTCATGGCTGCCGTATGGTTAGAAGGGATTCGTCTTACGTTTTGGTCGGCTGGTCACCTCGACTATGGAAGATGGTGGGTTAACTCGTCGATACCGTGACCACGTCCGACAACGACTGACCAGGTATGGAACAGTAGAGCATGAGAATAAACAGGATGCCCGTCGTCCAGGGAGCGCCACTAGAACATGTGCATCAGATCCGATTTAGCGTACAACTTAGCGGATATGACACGACGCAGTTCGGAACGTTCCCACAGGAAAATGGTTTACTACCAACTGAGATTTACTTAGAGATTGTCAGCATTCAGTACATCCCGTTCTCGGCAATTTCCGTCACTCCGTTCACTTAGGGAATTGTAGGTCTACCTATCCGTCCATATTGCATGCATAGTCAACCACTCGTTTCCCTAGTATAGTGACTGTATAGTGGCTATGACGCTAACAGACTGATAATACACACTTCACTTTTTTCTCAATGTTCACAGATGAAACTGCTCAATTTCTCAGGTTTTGTTTTATTTTACTCTACACAATGTGATTATATACCTAAGATGTTGACAGTTCATTCACCAACTTTAACCATAAACATTATACAATACACATGCAGTTTGCTAGAAACAACAGCAATAGCTATAGTCACCAGTGAGATCTGCACTGGAGCAGAGAACGCTGTCAGTTCGAAAGCAGCCAAATTGCCTGGGTTAACTGTTTGCTGACACACAGGACTGAACAGCGGTATTCGACTGACAGTGCTATTGAGAACCTGAACAGTATAGAGTTCTGATTTGCAATAACTTGTTGAACGGGTGACTTGTTTTCAAGAAATGTCTAACACTGGAAGGAATGGTATTTCTGTTCATATTTTAAGTTTCCATTGCCTGTTTCTTCATCGCGCGTACCTTCTGTTCCAGCCTGTTATGTCTTATTTGAAGCCGGCATCAATCTGTTTTACTGTTCCAAACATCACCCGTGAGAGAAAGGACATTTTGGTGAAGTTCGGCTGTGAACAAACTGAGCAACAGTCCTAGTGTTGTGAGCCAAGTACGTGGATGGCGAAAGGGTTACTTACTCAGGAAAGCAACAAATAAGTTATGCGTTTCAACAAGACAACAAATAGAAACACTCACCTGTGTACGGTCATGGGCCCAGAACGTCATGGTTGCCACACACGACGATGTTCAGTTCTTTTACGCTCCTTTACGTACCAAGAACCATTTCATGCGATGGTGCACTCCGATGTTTCTTCGCGTATTTTTCCTGCAGATACTTTAATGTCAAATTCCATGCTCTGGCGTCCACTACTGAATAGTGGTGGTGCGAGTAATATAGCACGATCGCTCCTCCTCATTACATTGACTGAAGACAGCAAACACGTTTCAACCGAAGGATATGTGTGAATCAGTGCATACTTCAGTCTCCCATTTACGTTACTCATGATATGATCATTCTTGCAAAACAGGTTCGAAGATAACCACTTCGTGGGTACATCCAGGCTGGCCTTCTCTTGCTGTGGATGTGAACAAGCCTCTCGGAATGGAAGTTTAAAAGTAGGTTCTTTTTACTGATTCTTTCCTACTTCGCCAACAGTCGTTGGTATAAATCTGTCCGACTCTGTGGGACGGTGCTCTCATTCTGCTCCGTTTTTACACGATCGGTGCACGTGGCGAACACGAGCAAATATTCACTAAACTGGCCTGTTGTCTAACGGCCCCAACAACACACCGTTGTTCTGTGAGAGGTGATCGACTTACTGGCTGGAATCTTAGGGATAATAACTAAATATTGTTGAAAACGCTATTAGAAATGACCAGAAATCGAACTTAATGGTGCTCTTGTTGTGACGTTCTCATTGCTTGTGGTCGTTCGGTAGCTTAACTTAACATGAGGCCAGAGGCTTCAATCAGGGGCAAACGGTTAAAGTTTTGTTCAGAAATGCCCTCCGGAATAATACAGTGAAGTACACAGCCGAATGATGCTCAAAAGCACGCTAGTGGGCAAGCATGATACTGCATTGTGTTTATGTTCGGATGAATCGATTCAACTTATGCACCATTAATAGCGTCATTCTCACGTGATTTTTCTTTACAGTTAAGAGTAAGAACTACCGAGGCATCTTTTACATAATACTTTGGCTTTATTTGTACCATTCGACCGAAAACTTTACACTTTCATCTGCCAGTTCTAGTACATTTCAGATCAGTTACGTGGTGTGTGCAACCATGCGCAGTGCGCATCCTAGTATGGCATCAACTGAGCCACGTGCGGTCAGCCATATTCTCATGTTACCTTATGCTAAACCTAGCGTCCATACATTCGTCACTGATCGGAAGCCTAGTAGAGGGAGTTTCACTCAATTTTCTATTTCACCTTCTAGGACACACCGCTAGTCGAGGTGCGGATCACTAGACATAATTCAACGGTTTCTCTCAGACCGAATGTTGTAGGCTGCTCAATGTGCAACCTGGTCAACTCAAGGCTGCAGTAAATATAGTGGGTAGTCTTGTTACCTAGCTGTTTTCCTACTGCCTACTTATCATGCTGAGAGGTGGAAGCATGCGCATGAACTTCTGTGGAATGGAAATACTATACCGTCCCGTCCACGATTCCACATCAGAATACAATTTGCCCGTCTACCACGCATGGTTGAGTACACTACTTAAGTAGTCAACGATGCATTGGATGCTTGTCGCTCAGGTGCGCATCAGCTACTAAGGTTCAACAATGGTGCCTGGAAAACTGAGCGTTCCTTGTAAGTATACTACTTATATCTTTATTGAGTAGCCGCACTATTTTTCTAAGATCGTGTGTGTACGTTTAGTTGATTGAGTAACCTTGATACTTTCACCAATTTTGTCCCAGTTAAGAATCGTTGGAACAGGTTGGTCAGACAGTGAATCAAGTCATCACCTGATGCGTAAGCAACCGATACGAATATTCACCCTAATTATAATGGGGATGATCGGGAGAAAGTATACACCTTCCCCATTTTACACTACAATAAGCGAATAAGAATGTAAAACTAATCTTACAAAGGTTTTATTCACTTTGACTTTTCTATACTGAGCATCCTTAATAAATCAAAATAGCAATCAACCGGAATAACGTACGTAGATAGAATGGAACATTTATTCAGCTACAGATGATTTCAAGAAAGATCGGTCATTTATACAGGCCTCCCAAGTTTGATATGTCCACCTCGATGTAACATAGAGCCTAATGGTTCCATTCTGCAATCACCAAGGAGCTCTGCCGAGATCTGATCGGTGGCACCGTGTGTTGCTGAGACCGAATTGTCCAATGTTGGTATCCAGAGACGGTTTGTGGTCATCCTGTTGAAATCACCAGCTCCAAGAAGCATGGGAATACCTGAAGTATGTCCAAAGGGTTCACCGGTTCTGTCTAAACTGTGACGTCGCCGACGATGAGGTAAACGAGGAAATCCGGCTACAGTATTTGACCAGCTAACGGTGCTACTCAGGTCCAAAGAACTGGGAAATTTGAGAGCAAATTTAATGGAATGGTACACAAACACCGTGTATTGTCATGGTGACTGTCAGACATCGAAAGAATGGATAATAGTATAACTGCTATCTAATTATAACCTACAAGTAACGTACTGTCAATATGACAATTTAACTGTTCATGCTACAATACCGTTTGTGGTCCTATGCTGAACATTATATGTCTTTTAGAACGATGTCAGGTCTTGGGTTAAGTGTTTAATGTAGGTCCAGTTAATCTCATGATCAGTTTTGAGAAAACATAACCAAGCACGGTCGAACAACATGACCAATCTAACTGGCAAGTATGAGTATAAAAGAGTCTCGAAAAAGAAAATCTAGGATGAGAACCAATTCGGTTCAGCACTCTTTCAACCCATGACATAAGAAACAACCAATAGGCAGACCAATCAGACTACGCCTCAACATGCGGCATTAAGTTTGGAGAACCAATCTATACATCTTCCATTAGTTGTCAGACTCATTTTAGATTATTGGGCTAATCAACTCACAGGTTACGAATTTTTTGAAATTCTCTTGTCGTCAGTTATTATTAAGATATCAGTCCCTTATAAATAGTGCAAATACATAAGTGCATGTTCATGTACCATGAATATACACTGCACACTTCTGTTAGTCCGCGATTTCTCCTTGTTGTTTTCGTAGCACTTGAGGCCCACACCACTCAACTGGTTGGCGGACTGATCGTGTGAACAAATGATGGAAAGGCACTAAATGAACTAGTAGTACAGATGAAAGGCTGTCTCAATAAATTGTAGAAGATGCTGTGAGAGACGGATCTGGATGCTTCAGTAACAGTGGTGGTGATAGTTAGGTGATTGTCTCATGCATCGTTTTCGGTTCAAAAAGGCTTCTGTCATACTTCAAACACCTCGAGAATCCACCTCTAATAATTTGTTAAAGCTCGTGAGTGATTATGTGAAGATGGCAAACGCATAAGCCATGTATACAAGAGACTTACACCAGAAACTGCCTTATATTTATGAGTGAACGACCCGAGGCCGGTGGTAATCGCATAGCGTCGCCGGCTAATCACGTAATAGAGGAACAAAGTTGGAGATAGGTTCTTACCTTTCCTAGACTGTAGAAGCCATCAGTACCCAAATCAGTGTTCCTAGCCATGGGGCTAGCTGAATGGTCACTGGGACTCTCAAACCAATGGCTGTGTGAACTATGCCTCAAAGCCTACCACACATTTATGAACTATGAGTTCATGAATGGATGCTGATTATGTAGTTGTCAGCCCAGACATCACTCATCGCCACATCACGAAAAATCCTCTATAATTAAGCGGACAGCAGTGGACACTGAAATTGCGTTCAACAACTGAGTAGCACCGGGAGTCATCCTATTGAGGTTACGTGGTTCTGAAAGGATGATAGAATCCAACAGTTTATCAAACTCTGGGTCTGACTCACCTCCCATCGATCAGAAGCTATTTCACGAGCTAAGATTGCGGACCAAGTCAGCTCTATCCAGTGGTATACTCGTAACCAAGTACTTTCGGTTCTTTTCAGCCTCAACAATGACTGACTTGTATAATCTGGATGGCAATAAACCTATGTATGTGAATAGGGCCTGCCTTAAGCACAACCAGTAGTACTACCTTGAGAACAGTTTCCACTCTGAAAGTATTTGATGAACTTCAAAATTCCTAATATTCGTGGGGACAGAAAGGTATCTGTCTGAAACTTAACGGTCGCGTATATCAAACAACAGTGAAGGCTATATCACTTTACGGCAGCGAAACCTGGCCGCTCAGAGTAGAGGACGTGAACCGCCTCCAGGTATTCGATCACCGATGTCTGCGTTCGATCGCTCGTATCGGATGGCATCAGCGAGTGGGCAACAAGGGGGTTAGGAAGCGAGTACTTTGTAGTGATTGTCAAACGAGTTCTTTCGTTCGGTCCATACACCTGCAGAGACTTAAGTGGTTAGGTTATGGACTAAGGATACCAGCTAGTCGTCTGTCATACCGAGCACTGTTTGCCGACACTGCGATCGACTGACGCAAGGTACGAGGTGAACAGATGATGACCTGGCGTAGACAAATGAAATCGTTCACGAAGGAGTTGGTCAATGTAAATCGGGTTCGTCTCTAAGGCTGGGGCTCTCGCGACTCACGGATTCGGTGGCTTGATATGTTAGTTGAGATGGTGGCTAACGGAGCTCAGTGGTATGAATGTTGTCGTTGGTTGGCCGAGTTGTTTGTGAAGTGAGCGCATTTAATGACGGGAGGCGGTGAAAGCCATAAGGAAGTTGTTCTGGTGATGACGCCTTACTTTCACTTACAGCTTGGTTGTTTGTTTGCAAGATGTAGGCGCCTTGATGTTGTATGTTTGAATATAGACGTAGCTATTTTTAGTGGTTAGGTCCCCTCCCCTCCCTCTTTTTTCTTCTCTCTTCCTAAACAGCGTTTGTTTCTTCTTCTTCATGGTTGTGTGCCGGTTAAGCATCAGTGCAAACCACTGACGTATTAATGTCTATGATGATGAATATTTGTGGCCGAAAAGTTAAAGTTATTATAGGACTGACTTTACTAGGGGCTTACTGAGCCCTTTAGAAACGACTTAGAAATCCGACGGAGTTGTTCGCAAAACGCACTCCTTTTAATGTGTCTTACTAGGTCCTGTTGACGGTGATGAACATAGCGAAAATTCTACTCTTCTTGAAAAGATCTACGGAGCAGAATTTTCGGAAATAAACATTTGTCATCTCACAGTGTTTGTTGAGGACAAAGAAGCGCTAGGACAGATTATCTCACCTATCGCGAAGCACAGCCGACACTATGAGGTAAGCCAGCTGTGATGATGCGGAGAAAGTTCATGAAAGACTCTGCAGTGTACCAGCTATGTACCACAGCCGTTGGGGATTATTTGTTTAAAGGATTTGCCAAACCTGTTAAACTCGAGAAGCCTAATGGTAGGAGTACTTTTTGGTATATCCGTTACAACATCATTAGTGGCTGGTGGAAGTCCGGGTTGTCCTCGTCTGTGCGAGTACTTATCAGGGTACATCTTTTAATCAACAACTGTACAAGGGTCCTTACGTTGTCAACGGTCTGACCAGTGTCCTGATAAGATTAATGATAGAATGCATTGCAGGTGGTAGTCAACATTGAAGCCATGCCTTGTCAAAGCAAGATCCTTATAAAGGTCGGGGGTTGTTTACGAGTTTTGCAGTGGCCTAGTCAAATACTTTATTAAACACCGGATATATCTCGTGCAACAGTTCACTCATTTTGGGCGACACCTTCCAATTTTGTCCGTTTTGAACTTGGTTGCACAATAGAAATTCACACTGATGAATTTCTCTACTCAACATTGTCTGTTAAGAAGGAGAGTTTCTAGGTTGAAGATTGCCTGTCCAGCAGCGGTTCGTTGGAGAAAACTCAGTCTGTTCTCCCAGTTTACATCTAAAGGCGGATTCAATTTAACCAAGTGGATATGCAACGACAACCGAGCAGTACTTGTTCATCCGACCGATCTAGGTTCTGGCGCATGTTTACTACGTAACCTGTAATTCAGTTGTGTGCAGTTAACTCTTGGTATAATCATCATCATAGACAGCAATACATCAGTTGTTCACGCTGATGCTTAACTGCCACACAACCATGAAGAAGAGGAAACAAACCCTGTTTAAGAAGAGAGAAGAAAAAAGGGAGAGGGTAGGGGACCTAACCCCTAAAAATAGCTACGTCTATATTCAAACATACAAAATCAAGGCGCCTACACCTTGCAAACAAACAACCAAGCTGTAAGTGAAAGTAAGGCGTCATCAGCAAGACAGCTTCCTCACGGCTTTCACTGCCCCGCGTCATTAAGTAACTCTTGGTATAGTGTGGAATATCTACGGTAACTATGTTATTATTCGTCTAAAAAAGACTGACACCAAAGAGTTCTACCGTTCGTTGTAACCTCTGCCTATGATTCTACAGGATTTGTTGTCTCTGTAATACTTCCAGCTCAGTTGTCAAGAAAAATATGATATGAGACTGCAGACGATGCGGAAGTGGATGAATAATACATTCCTCTCATCGGTATTCACTCCATAGTATGAGTACGAATTCCACATTGTCTTACATCAAAGATATTAGGAGACCGCATTATTTCTCGGATGCACCAAAGCTGAATTATGAAGCAGCAATTTACGCGGGTGTCCAAAACTACGATATGCATGATATGTGTTCTTTTTTTATGAGAAAATCTGTTGTCTGCACAACTGGATTGGTTATGAACCCATTTTTGGAATTAACGGCTGTAGTTCTCGCTGCCAGTCTGGTCACTCTTGCTATGAAGGACGTTAATTTGAAATCCAATCCTACACATGTACTGGATTCGCTGGAGGTCATGCAACTGATTCACTCTAAAACCGGGCGGTTTATCACAGTTATAGCAAATCGACTGTCAGCAATGCACAAATGCTCGTCTACGGCACAGGGAGTTATGTTCAGAAATCATAGGATCTGGCAGATTTTGCAACGAGCAAAAATTGAAACCGTGTCTTCATGGACCTGATTCTTTGAGACGAACAGAATCAGAACGGTCAATCTTAACAAAGAGGTCAGGCTATTTTCCAAGAGAATGGCTGAAGGAGCTTTTAATTTCGATGGACCATTAAACAGCGGCGAGTTTGTGATTTGGTATTTTTGTCACACATGTTAGTTGAAAAGTTCTACAACAGTGAACAGCTGTTATGCTGCAGTTTGAAAAACTTGCGGCGCTGAAATCTGGTAGGATACTGAGAACCTTCGAATTGAGATAGCTGAAAAGGATGATATCCCAGAGGTTGAATTCGAGATAGAGCGATTCAATCGTTTTATTAGGAACCAAGCATCAAATGAGTCTAGTAGATACCCTAAACGTCCTGCAGGACCTTCGGAAAAGTTAATTCTCTTTCTGGAGTATGGCATCTTTCTAATCGGTGGGGGATTGAGCTGGTCCCTACTGAAATATGATGTGAAACATCTTATTCTTTTATCAGCTAAGGCTTTTGCAATTTTTCCAGCTATTCTGGAATATTCTGAAAAAAAGAGTAGGTTGGGGAATTTCGTGTACTGTCGGAAATTCACCAACGGTAATGGATTTGGAAAAGAACCTCGCTAGTCTGCAAATTCTTACGAAAGTTTGCAAGGCTTAGGATTTGGAATGTCAAGCCGTGTGGCCAGTAGATGGCACCTATAATATGAGATTGTCTCTTGGTCACCCTGCCAGCATTCACTTCCATGGGCATTAACAACTTTCGTGCCCTATTTGTCAAAGAGAAGCGAACAGCATGAAGGCGATTTTGACGTATAGTCACCTACCGTACATTTATGGGCAAGAGGAGCCTTGTAAACAGATTTATTTTTGTATGCATTCATTCGATTTGTTGCCAGATGTGGTGTTTGACTGAGGATCTAAAGCAACGGTGGCTTGAATTTTCGAGCGGCCAGAACAGAACTGAAAGACGCTAGTGACTGGTGGAACCAAGACAGATATAGGAAGACTGTGATCGGATGTCAAACCCACCCTACGGCGGTCCTCGTGGTTGCGCATGGGAGCGTCTGATACACTCGATATGACAGATACCGGTTGATTACAGGCGATTGACTTACACATTATGAAGTGCTGCAAATCAGAATGGCAGGAGTGGAAGGAGTAACTAACAGCTGGTCATTGAATTCCAAGTCCAATTAACAAGATGAATCTGGAACACTTTGCTCCAACTTACACGGCCGAGAAGTCCATGGAGTCGAAGAAGCCAAAAGTTCCGCAACTTTCGAGCGGACGCTGACAATAGGTAAAATCACTTGGTTAGCAGATTCTGAAGACGGTGATTAAGATGCTAACTATCAACCTTACAAAACCCACAGATGCGGCACAAAAGAAAGCGAGACCCGAAGATGGAGGATCGTGATTCGCATTTCAAGAAGTCTGTGGTAAGAAGACACAATAAAACAAACAAAGAGAACGCATGACGGACTTACATGACAGGCCATTATACGAACAATGAAATATCTGGAAGAGATGTTCAGTGGTTTTGTCTGTTGGAAGAAACTCCAAACTTAATGAAATCAGAAGAGCTGAAAAACGGCACTGCGATTGTTGGACGAATAAAGTATAATTTCACGTTAAACATGCATGCTACTTACAAATATACAGTAGCATACATTTATCTCTGAAGTTCAAATTGGCTTTACCTGGCTTCATTTGCCGCTGCTGTGTGCGTGAGCAGTTCCAGAAAACCAAAGTTTGTCACAAACAGTTAAATTGTACCCAATTTGTATCCAGTTTTAAATTTCAAGTCGAACAATATTCACAGTTGACCACAGCTTCCACATTCAGATGGAATTTCCAGCCAGCAGCTTTCGAAAAGGAAACAATTGACACGAGTTTTGCCCTTGTTAGAGCTAGTGAGCAGTGCATATTCTTGTCACGGCCGGGATTAAAACTCCTGTCGCACTTTCATGAGGCAACCGTGTTGGCAACTGCACCAGTGTCCTCACATAAGTCACCACTGAAATGCCAATCACATTCACTCGTGAGCAATGAACAAGTTACTCGATAGTCTCGACAAGAGATAGGAGGATAATTCGGCCGCACCTAATCTGAGGTTAGTGGTGCAGTTATCAATATGGTTGCCTTGTGTAAGTGTGACGGAATTTCTGCTCCCTGCCACGACAAGAGTATGCATAGCTCACTAGTTCTAACAAAGTTAAAACTCGAATCCACTACTTCTCTTCGAAATCGGCTGGCTGGAGATTCTGTCTGAATGCGATTAACTGTGAACCATGTTCACCCTGAAATTATCCAAATCTTCGGCTGCTCACCATTAACCCACTGTTAATATTAATATTAATATCAATACTATTATTAATATAGGACGATATTTGATACCGATATATATATATATATATATATATATACATATATAATGGCTACTCGGATCGTTTCATAACCCGGAACATGATCGCGTCTAAGCCAGGGAGTCGGATTACCACGATAGAAAAGAAGGCTATTTTCATCCGTCTCCCTTTTAGGAATGATATTGCAACAGAGACACTA
Source organism: Paragonimus skrjabini miyazakii (assembly GCA_014338405.1). Lineage (NCBI taxonomy): Eukaryota > Metazoa > Platyhelminthes > Trematoda > Plagiorchiida > Troglotrematidae > Paragonimus > Paragonimus skrjabini miyazakii. Next base: position 148,571 of record JTDE01000791.1, read on the forward strand.
AGCGGTCGACTTTATCAGACTCTTAGGCGCACATTTCCGTCGGCAACGTTGCGCAGTTGGTTCACAACATCCCCCTGCTGACTTTGAGCTTGAAAGACAAACTTCCTGTCCTCGACCAATCCATGGTTGTATACTCATTTTCCTGCTGTTGTACAGCAGAATATCTAGGTCGCACGACGGTGCTTTTTTCAAAACGGATCAAAGAACACCATGTAGCGGTGCTCGGGACAGGTTCAACCAAATCCATCAACAGTGGAGTCGTCGCACATCTGGCAGATACTGATCACCGGGTTGACCCCAATCAGGCGTTCCGTGTTGTCTACATAGTCCCGATAAACCACCCAAAACTGGTCAGACAACGAATGTTGGCTACTGCTGAATCGATCGCCATTCGATTACGCAATCCGATTTTGTGTTCACACCAAAAATTCGTGCAAGCCCTGCAGTTGCCGTGGCCAAAAGTCATACCATCAGTCGGTACGCTCACCCAAACTCCAACCGATAACTTTGTGACGTAATGATGGGTGGAACTCCAAACCACCCATCGTTAACACTGGTGATTTACTCTCTAAATGAGTGACCTATGGAGGCCTGGATATTTTGTAACGTTCTGCTTGATCCAATGACATTCTACTAAACCTCTTTGTCTTGTTTACACACTGTTTTTGATTTTGCTGTATCCATATAATTGTATTGATCTGATGATGAATTATCGAAAACAATTGTTCGTCACGTCTACTCTTCTATGATTCAATGGGAATTTTCGCGATATAAATATATATATCGTCAGTCCATATATTTGTATATACAGTTGTTGACCATACTGTATATATAGATAAATAGTATAGTTAACAATCATCCTCATCGTCGTCAGCAGCCGCAGTATTACTGTAACTAACAACACTACCGACATTGCATCAGAGATTCCCACTGAGTTGTCCACAATAACATGAGATCGAAAGCACTGGAGTAACATATAATATTCGAGTTTATCGTTTTGGTAAACTTCACTTCCAAGCTTTACACATCAGGATGTGTGCTGTAGTGTGAACTGTAAATTTACCCTCGACCTAGAAAAATTAAGGCGTCAGAATAGATTATTTGAATTTTAAGCGGGCGTAAGTTGCTGAACATCTAGTTTATCACGGTTTCATTGACGAGCCGTTTAATTTCGAGCCTAAAGTGTATTCTGACCTGTTGACCTTACCAGTCCAGCCTGTTCTGCATACATTGAAAAGCAAGTTAATACGTTCCTTACAAAATTGGGTGACTGCTTGACAACAGTCGGACATCACTGATAACGGATTACAGTTTTCCCAGTCCCATAAGCACTCCAGTCAAGCCCCTTCGAAAAGAAACGCTGTAGCCTCAGTTTTCGCTTTTTCTTCAGCCCATCGGTAACTAATATACCACACGCAATATTTGAATTATGGTCACGTTTCCATAAGATAAACACTTAGTCTGCTATGCCACTGACTACACATTAGGCATTCTAGACGTTTACGTTGACGACTGAGGCTGGATTAACCCCTCTGTCTGTCTATACCTTAGCAAATTTGCGAAGCGGAATGATTTTTTCGGGACTATTTGTCCTATTTTTGAGCACATAACTTTTATAGCGTGTAGTCAGACGAAGCCTACTGGCTATCGACTTGATAACAAGGGAGATGCTGTAAAAGGATGAACCTAATGTCACTTTTTCTGCAACCATCCGGGCAGTTCGTTTTGCGCGAGGCCCACTTTGCACTACAGTCATCTGTTCAAATTGCTGACAGATATTCGGGAAATGATCTTGTAGGTGATGGCGATCTGTCATAGCTTGTATCCAATTTGAACGAAGGGTTGTGAAACACTAACTTGGTTGATGAGCTCTGTCACTCATCTGCAACAGAAGTAAGCAACCATTTAAAGTACTGAATAGAGTTTGGAGAGCTGTCCTTCAACTCGTCACCAGTGTCTTTTGCTGTAGCGTAACACTTAAAAAGAAGGAAGGATTGGCTCACCGTGCTTTGTAGATTATTTTTATGAAAGCGATCCGAATAATTACATTTAAACTGATAAATGGCTCACTTATGAGTGTTCTTCCATGACCGTTCACAACTGCGACTACCTTTACCAATTTCGTGATGAACATCACTCCCTGGAGCGTGCGTTTTTGTACGTGAGCTGCGGGAAGGTCGGTCACCTACGGAATCCTTTTCATCTGATTTCCAACGGTGTTGATTAACCGTTGTCATTTTATGTCCAGTTGGTTGCCTCAGAATAGATTTCGGACAAGTGGGGTGACCACCTTTTGCCCACAGACTGGTGTCACCTCTTGTTGTCTGGTACGGTTCCGATGCAACTGCGTACGGGGCCCCGATGATGCATAAATAGAAACATGTGCACAAAGTGACCGCAACCAGCATCCCTCCAGAAATACAGGCGATGCGACCGCTAACTCGTAGGATAGTTGCTCCCGCTCTGCAATCAAAAACGAGACAAAACGGTAAATTAGATGAAGCATAACTAGCAAGCCTCACCATTCGAACGTTGATGTAAATAAGGTACTGACATATGTTTATGAAAGTTTACTATGACTGTATACCATTCGTTTTGATTTTGATTTATGAAAGCAGACTGTTACATAAGCTTAATAATGTATACCTCCACAGTTTGGTTATTTGCAACTGCTATAACCGTTTGACAGATTTTCTGTGCAGTGTCACAGGATAGTTGTATCTCGATCTACGTAAGTGAAACCCAACGAAGCCTCCTAAAATAATGCGCTGTTGCTACAGGTGAATGGCGCAATGCTCGCGGTTGGCAGCTTATGACATAGCTTACAGACGTGAAGGTAGGTACCAGTAGGTTAGTCACTGTAGGTCAAATTCACCTCCCGAGCTGTGGTCTTCTTGTCTCACAGTGAGTGACCGGAGTCGCTGGAAGAAATGGTTGCTAACTGAATTTGATGGTACGGATTTTTGTTTTTGGTTAGTGGAGTTGTTCGTGGGTTAAGCTGTTTAAAGGAAACCAGGCATACTCAATTTGAATCAGCCCAAATCACCTAACTTCTATTATCAATGAGAAATAATCGTTAGTGTCATCCTCCTTATCGTCATCTGCCTTGAATCTTACTCTTAGATAATAACGTTTGGGTTGCCATTAATCTTGATAAAAATCCACAGGATAGAATAGTAATAACTAAGTAAAAGTGCACAAAGGAGGAACCAAGGAGATTCATGATGAGGGAAAAGTCAACAACCATACAAGTGAAGGTTTGCCATCGACTGAAAGGGAGCCATCATGCGCATATCGTCTCATTATAACAATCAACTAGTTTATTTATTCACAAGATGTAGACATATTGATGATAGTGCTGATAACGATGCTGATGATACTGGTGATGATAACACAACTTCATGACTTTAGCCAGTTCTGTATGACACATAATCACTTTTAAATGTTAGCGGGTTCACGCTCACTTTTCGTCATTTCTGGTGATCTACTCTGGACTTGACGGGTTAATGTCAAGCGAATGGGATTTTCAAGTTGAACACCACCCACAATTGACCGCAGCTGTCACACTCCCATAGACTTTCCAGTCGGCTCCTTTCGAAAGGAATCATTAGACTCGAGTTTCGCTCTCATTAGAGCTCGTCAGTAGTGCATATTCTCACGACTGCCGGGACTAGAACCACGGCAACCGTGTTTACCACTGTTGTATGACAGGCAGTTTCGTTGTGAGTAGTATACTACTCACAAGTAGTATGTTACC
>JTDE01000791.1:160157-214690 GCA_014338405.1 Paragonimus skrjabini miyazakii
TAAACGAATTCTCAGGCCAAGCGTCTTTTGCGGTCACAACACCACTACGCCATTGACCTCACACTAGGCACTACCAAATTATCATATGTGAACATTCAACCACTTTCGCTTGTGAGTAATAATCAGGTTGCCCGATCGTCTCGATAAGAGACACAGTTGCCGTCTCTTAACTCCAGTCGATAACCCTCGATTAGGACTTCCTAGACAGGTCGAAATCTCCGATTTTCCCTGTTCGAATTTCGGTGGATTTGCTATCAAATGTTCTAGATTTCCACTGTTCGATTTTTGAATACTCTGGGCAAAATGCCACAGACAACGGAGCTGACTATATTGCAGAACACGCCATTGATCAGCTGCACCTGCTGACTGGCATCACATATCTCTCTTCTTACGAAAACCCTTGCTGAAATACGTGGGTTTCACCGCATGTGAGTTGCTGGACTGAAAGGTACTTATTAGTCATCTGCATCAAATTTAGTATGGATGAAGCCAAACAGTTTGGGCGTCGTGCTTACTACACAGCAAAGGTTGTACAAGTAAACAGATGATGTAGTTATGGGTTCTCCTGTTGCACCTGGAACAGTCAACCTGTACCTAAAATACCCGAAAGCAACGATTGTGAATGAGTTTACATGCCCCCCATGAATCTCGTGGCGAGATATAGATTACACATTGGTAATCATGAAACAGACCGTTTGTGATCAGTTCCTACAGTTCATCAACTCAAAACACAACATTATATTTAACTTGAAACTGCAACCGAAGAGAATGTACTCAATTTTCCAGATTGCCTTTTCAAAGCTGATGATCGACAGAAAGTTCACATCTCTGTGTACTGCAAACCAACCCATTCTGGTCGGTATGTCAATTTCAACGTGTATTATTTACTTATTCGAAGGAGAACAGTTATCCGATCACTCGTCAATAGAGCTAATAAGATTGGTATTTGTGAACTCTCCAAAAACAATAGCAGCTGCTCACAGTAAAATTTATTAGCCATCGACCAATATCCGCACACCTTTATTGAAAACACAACTGAACGCATGTCAACTAAAGAAGGAACCAAAAAGGCCAGAACTTTCCAGTTTACTTTGCACATATTATATCGTAGAGGGACACATGAAAAAAGTCGCCCTCTTTTCCCCGCGCACGCCATCGAGACCGTATTTCAGTTTGATAAGATCTTAAAACGACTGATGATGAATCCCAAAGATTCAGTCTCTACAACTGACCAGACATACCGGATTTGTGAAGTCAGCTGTGATGACTACAATGTCAGTTACATAGAAGAAGCTAGCGGACAACTGAAAGTAGGTGTTACTAAACACAAAAGGCTCAGGGGGTTCCTCCTCCCCCAAAGAATGCGTACCACCTTCAGACGTTGGTGAAAGATTCGGCTGTCGCAGTGTATGCACTGTCAGAGAATCACAACAGGTTTGATCAGACTCAAATGGTTGATAAGAATGTGCCGTCTCATGTTGGGCGATACTGTGCTGAAGCTATCATCATTTACATCCAACACACATAAGTTAGCTGCAACGATAGTAAACTTCTGTCCGCAATGTTGCGTGGATTGATAACTAACACAAACTCGCTTTATTTACAATCAATCTCACTCTCACTTTTTTAATATGATTTCAAGTTACGACACTCCAGAGGAAAGTTACCCAATACGGTTGAAACGTTGAGTATCACAACTCGGTCGTAACGTTGTGTTCTTCCCAATTCATTCGTCAGCAAGTCGTTAACATCTGAAAGGTACTGCCTGATTTGTTGAAAAAAGAGGAGTGATCCATTGGAGATGGCAACTGGTTGCCAGTGACACGGTGGCATAACTACATTGAAAGAGCAAAAACATCATTGGACAAAAAGCAGGCTATAGTCAAACAACGGCCCATTTAATAAGATCGACCAACGTTGGTGCAGATGGTCGTCATACACTTGGACATAAATTCAGATGTCCTTTCCAAATGCTTGAGGAAAAACAGATAAGATTAAACCGGTCACTTAGATCAGCCTCATTTGACTAAAACCGGCTAACCTGAACACACAAATAGACTGACTTCCGTCTAATTGGATAGCCGGTATCAACACTGGATATGCGTGGGTGTACATACAACCACAAATTATCGCGTCATAAAGGAATTATGTTCCGAAAGTTTTAGTCTAAAACAACGGTTAGTCAGCCTTTGGTCAGCGTGTTTGTTCATGACAAGCGTTTCTTTACTCCGTGGTCCTCGCATTTTTATCAAGACCTTTAACCAGCACCAGTTGTCGAACAGATACACAAAGAACAGGAGCGTACTCGCAACGTTTTCGTTTTGTACCTTGGACAGGTTGAGTGAGGCCTGGTGGTCGAGCATAGTGCGCAGAACGTGAGCACACATGCCAGTGTTCTATAGAGCTTAAGTAATTGTCTTGAGCTACGTACCGACGACAATACCTGCATAGATACCAGGTATAAGGTAAATCCAGTGTTGACGGTGAGGTTTTGTTTAATGGCTTGTGATGGCATAAAATCATACAAAAAATTGTTAGAAAAATGAAGACGACGAGCTGAACCTAGAAGTCTTGAAATAAAGGCGATAAGATCAGACTAAGTTACAACAAGAACACGTATACTTCTTTGTTTTCGTGATATGGTTAACCATGCTGTTATTCATTATGTATATGTGCCGTCTCTCAGAATCATTGACACACAGAAATATCGAGTAACAAATAGTGCGCATTGGTGCACAGAACGATCCGTTGAGAGAATTACCAGTTACATCCTCGACTCCCCGGAAGTTACTCCTAAAGAGGTTAACTTCATCAAACTGACCTGATATGCTAAACAGACGATTAGTCAAAGTAAAATCTACGAAGACGCTGCAGTCACCGGACATGGAACCTACACTTGCCAGTTACCTCCAAGAGGATCTTGTTGTACGTCGTAGTCTGCATTTACACATTTACACAAACAAATGTGAGAATGGGGCCCTTGTATCCTAGGCGTTGTAAGGCTGCTTGATCAGGCTATCTTCATCTCGCCCTCTATAAGATAGGTGAGATACACCACTAGCTCATTGCTTATCCAAGGTTTTGAATAATGAAGACGTTATTTGATTATAGAGAAAAGGATAAACATTCAAATCTTTAAAAAGCCCAGCAGTTCGTACATCAAGCGCTGGAGGCTAATCTAGGTTTCAGCCGCTTTCGAGGTTTTAGTGTGCTGTGAGCTTTGTATTTTAGCTAAGGAACATGAAGAACAACGTTACTTGGAGCGGGTTTGGGGTGGTGACATACTAACCAAATTTTCATCCTGCGTTAACTATTCGAAAATTCTTACGTCTATCACAGGTCAATAGTAACTGAACCCCTGAAAATTATGATAAATTTCAACTCTGTCAATATGAATGCTCTTCGGGATTGCTTATTGAGGAGTCAGGTACCTTAAAGTACAAGTGTATTATGAAATTATTACACAGTCTGACATCAAGTAAAACCAGGGCCAATAGCAGTCTATCTTCACCCTGCCCCACCTCAAGCAGAGTGTGGTAAGCTTGTCCAAGGTTTCATTTTCTTGGTCACATGGAATTTGAAGATGCCCTGCAAAATGCGTTGGATAGTCTCCATAACGATGACGTGGGAATTTTTATACGGAACAGAATCTTAAAGTAAGGTCAGGCTGATAGCATCCCCTTGCTTAGTAACAACGTATAAGCAAGAACAAGACGTATTTAAAAGGTTGACGACTGAGTTACGCAGTCTAAATGAAAACTGTCTCCTCTAAGCTGACAGGTCTTACATGGGCAATAATCTCTGGGAATAGAAGATTTATCCGAAGAAGTGTTTTAACGCTGGCGACTGAACCACAGTAAGCATTTTCTGACGTCTCTAAAGCATAATTAACTGTTGCTGGCCCAGGGTCCCTTGAAGCTGACAATTAATTGTTGTTTTGTTCAGGAACTAGTTTGATAAGTCGACTGCATACACGGTATTACTCTGTCACTATGAAACCTAGCCACTCTGTTTCCATGATAATTATAAAGTGTATTCTTGATATTTTTCGCTTATGGAGCGTTACCTATGTATGGTGCGGGTGCAACAGAAGTAATGACAAAATAAAGCAGTGTATGTTTGACAAAATCACTCTCTATTTACCCAAACTAATTTCACGTCATCTGTTGGAGTAGCTGGGAAACGTATTACACAACGTCACGCTTGTGCTGTTTACATGGTGCCTGGACAGACAACGGTATGCAATAGAAAAGTTGGGTTCGTGGACAAATGCAATCGGTAGGAAATATGATCTTTGTTGGTTCCGCCTAACTGGGATTCTAAAGAGGCAGAATATTGTGAACCAGAGGCGCTGAAGAAAGTGGTCACAAGCCGAAGCAAGAACACTGTTGTTCATATTCACTTAGCTTTCTGTAGCCAACAATATATTTGCAAATGGTGTGCACTCAGAAACTTTCCCTTGTTGTTATCTTCTTACACCTTGTTCTACTTCCTTTGGTCGCTTCTGTTCACTCAGTAGCAACGTCGCTCAATTATGAATTATGTGTTAGTGAGTTCGAGCTTGGTTGCCGTGACCGTCCCTACCTGTGTTTGGACGATCTGATAGTAAATAACCTCTTTGGTCAAATGGCACCGAACACGTACAAAAGCTAGAAACTTAAAGGAAGCTGTATTGAGTTTCCTAGTTCATGGATTTAACCTAGCACTTACTCCTTCAACAGACCCGCATAGAACATACACGCTAGGATAAAAATGTCCAGAGTGATTTGAAACATTCATTCCTCACGGATCTGATAAGCATGCTGTGAGTAGCATTCAGTGCATACGTTCAAGGTTGCCGCAGTTTCACAGACATGCGCTGGCTCTGTAAACACTAGACTAAGACAAACTATTACTGATAGGGACGTCTCAGTGAGTACCGTCTACGTGATCGTTGATGAATATCGGTTATTCAGTCAACTTCCAACATAACATGTTGCCTTGACTCGTTTACTGAATTTGGAAGCATTTGCAGTTCTGAGCTTGCAGTGATTATTCTCACAGTAATTCTTTTAGCACTGTCAGTTGACGAGATGACCAAGAAGGACTAACTTTTGCCTCCCGGGCTATCACAAAACTGTACATACATGGGTCGAACCTCCACCAACTTGTACCTTGGAACCAGAAGTGTTGATCGAGCGTGACATATGTCCAAGAAAAGTCATGTGAACGATGTTTGCCAAAACATCTACGACAAATTCGAGTTGCCTTATTAAACCTGAGAGAGTAGTAGCTCAGGCTGTATAAGTTCGTAGAGGCGGGGCAAAGCAGAACGGCGGCAACATTGTACATAACCAAGTTACGCGTGTATCACTCCTTCAAATATAGTGGCATTTAAAACATGCCAAAATTCTTCTTGTCCAAAATCCAAACTACTGACTGTCTGTGCATTGTGAGTCCTTAAATCTAGCAGCTTTGACATGTTGGAGAACTTCAGAGGATTTCATAATGAAAGACGTGTGCACTCACACGAAATATGAACACCTTTCATTCGGAGGTCTCTTCTAAATTATCAAATCTCTCAAACTACTGAGCAGCAGCACATGTGTAGGGGACTAACCCAATAAAAAGGTATACATGCCAATATTCAGTTCAAAACGCAGTAGCCGAATAGCTCGCTATAGACAATCCCAGTCTATGCAAAACAGGAACGTCAAGGAGACAAAACGCGCGGACCAAAAGTGTATTGCTAAGCAGAATCAATTCAAACAAGTGATGTTTATTCTGTGCAAAGGAAAGTGGTGCAAACTGTATATAAAAATAAAACGGAATATGAAAATGTGTACTATACCCTATACAACTCCTCCTAGAGCGTTAAAAGAAGGAAAACGCCCGATAAAAATTAGGAAGTGTTAAGCACAATACTCCTTGAAAACTGTTGGCCATCTGACTGTTCGGACTGAGCGAGTGCGGGGAAGATCAACAGGGGTTTTCAGGTTGGACTGAGGTACGGGCTGTTCGTTACGCATGGGCTGGGTAGACTGCGAGTCACTAGGTGTGGGATCGACATAAGGAGCGATGGGAGGATCTAGGTGGGATTCGACATGAGCAAATTTAAGTCTATCAATGCTCACTGTATCGTGGGATCCATTTCGATCAATCACAAAAACCTTGGGGAATCGTTCGATCATATGGAATAGTCCGGAATATGGTTTTTAGAGAGGGGCTTTCACAGCGTCTACACGAACAAAAACAAAATCACAAAAGTCCCGATTAGAATGCTTTTGTTCTTGCCTTTTGTTTAACCTGGTGGGCTGGGGCCGGATTTTCGCCGTGGATGACTACAACTGCTGCACAAAGGTGGTAACGTCAAAATTAGTTTGGCCGGAATTCGACCTGCAGAACAGCTCACGAGGGAGGTGAATTGTCGTACTGTAAACTAATTCTGCGGTTGTGCAACCAATGTATTCTTTAACAGTCGATCGAATTCCAAGCATGACAAGGGGTAACTGATCGGTCCAATGCTGGGGGTCTGGCTGAGCTTTTAAAGCGGCCTTCAGCTGACGGTGAAAGCGTTCGACTACACCATTTGCTGCCGGATGGTATGCAGTGGTTTTGGTGTGATCGACTCCCAGTAGCCGGTTGGAGTCTATGAACAGCGCTGATTAAAATTATGTACATTTGTCAGTAGTGACTGTCGTTGGAACACCATAATTTGAAATTCACCCGTCCATGAACACTCGCGTAACTGTTTCAGTAGTCGTGCTGGGGAGAGGTATTGCCACGGGCCATATGGTAAAAAGATCAACGCACGTCAAAATATACCGATTACCTTTTGAATACGGCAACGACCCGACTATGTCAACGTGGACATGACTGAAACGTGCGCCAGGGTTAGCGAATGTGCCGGGGTCCGTGATGTTATGCCGGTGGATTTTGCTGCGTTGGCAATCAAGGCAAGTTCTCGCCTATTTTCGTATGTCCCTATGCATGTTCGGCCATACGAATCCGTCTGAAATCAGCTTGACGGTGGCACGAACGCTGGGATGAGATATACAGTGAAGACTATTAAAAACGGAGCGTCTGAAGTTTACTGGTACAAGTGGACGAGGACTGACTGTCGTTGTGTCGCATATGATTGTGCCTTTGCAGTTGGTTGGAGGTAACCCACGAAGTTTGAGAGAAGAAGATATGCGACACTGCTGTACCTCTGGGTCGTTGTTTTGTTCTCGCGCTAATTCTTTCAAATCAATGGTGCCAGTCCGATATAGACTATCTAAAGTAACTCTGGACAAGGCGTCGGTGTTTTTATCTCCTACCATATATCGTACGTCCGTTGTGAACTGAGAAATGTAATCCAATTATCGAATTTCTCTCGGGGAATAACGATCGGGCTTGGTGTTGGAAGAATAAATAAGCGGTTTGTGATCTGTCAGGACGGCAAAACGTATGCCTTCCAACACGTGGCGAAAGTGCTTAATGGCGAGAAAGATAGTCAGCAACTCGCGACCGAAAGTACTATTGCGCGTTTGCGCTTGTTGAAGCTTACGGGAGAAAAATGACAAGGGTTCAACGTGGCCGTTTACGACCTGTTACAGAACTGCGCCGACGGCTGATTGAGATGCATCGGTCTGTAAAATGAGATCGGAATCTTCGTCTACACGCATGTGTGCCAGAGTCGTCACTTGCGATAACGCGTCTTTAGCTGCGAGAAATGCAGCTTTAGCCGGAAGTGGTAAAATGAAGTGTTTGGGATTATCCTTTAACAAATCCAAAAGGGGTTTCAACAATTCCGAACAGTGTGGGATAAAACGGCCGTAGAAATTTACAATGCCTAGGAACCGACGTAAGCCATTTTGGGATTGTGGTGGTGGATAATCTATAAGGGCAGCGATTTTCTCTGGCAGAGATTCAATGCCGTCGCGAATGATTCGGTGACCCAAAAAACCTATGGAGTCTACTCCAAAAATGCACTTCATCGGGTTTAGGGTTACACCATGCTGATCAAAGCGTTCGAACACTGCACGGAGGTGTAACATGTGTTGATATGCATTCTTATTCGCCACCAGAATGTCATCAATGTACACAAACACAAAGTGCAGATCACGGAGGAGTTGGTCCATGAACCTCCGAAAGGTCTGGGCTGCATTTTGCAACTCAAATGGCATTCGAACGAACTCGTACAGTCCAAACGGGGTGGTGATTGCCGTCTTTGCTACGTCCTCTGGGGCCACGGAAATCTGGTGATATGCCCGAACCAGATCAAGCTTCGAGAAAATGGTCATACCGTGTAGACCGATGGAGAAATCGTGGATGTGAGGAATTGGGTACCTGTCTAGAACGGTGGCGTTGTTTAAGGAGTGATAATCACCGCACGGACGCCAGTCGCCGGGTGTGGTCTTAGGTAACATATGCAAGGGTGAGGCCAAAAGGCTGTTGGAGGGCTGAATGATGCCTAGTCGCAGAAAGTTTTCGAATTCAGCTTTGTCGATTTTGAGTTTCTCTGGTGGTAACCGACGAGGGCGAGGGTGACGGTAGGTGGTTATTTGGTGGTAATGTGGTAGAAAACGTCGTGTTTTACTTGTGACAGTAAGCCTGGTGAATTGATAAGGCGTGGGAACTGTCGAAGCAGAGTTGTGAAACTACTGTCTGGTAAGGCCCAACGTAATCCCATTAAATTACCCGATGTGGCCTTTCCGTGTACACACAAAGCTGTTGTGCTGTCCAGCAGTTTCCGACTTCTTACGTGCAGTGCGAGTCCAAAGGGGTTGAGAAATTCAAAACCAATAACTGGATGTTGTACATCTCCGACGATAAAGGTTTAGTGGAATTGCCGACGGAGACCAACGTCGAGAGTGAGTAATTTCTCTCCGTATGTCTGTATAGCGGTGCGATTGGCGGCCTGTAGGGTATACGACACCGGTTTGAGGTTATGTTTGTCACCAGTGGAATAACGCTAACATCAGCGCCCGCATCAGTGAGGAAATTGAGGGACGTTGAACGGTCGAATACATAAAACGCGACACAAGTAAGGGCCAGTGACAGCCGTAGCCATTACTGACTGGCTTGGTCATTTCCCGTCTGATTTTGACAATTCCGAAGGGAACAAGGCTGATTGCAACGACGTGCACGCGTTCCAAATCGCCGGTGGTAATAGCACATACTTCTATCGGACTGTCGTATGCGCGACCTGTTTCGTGGGCGGGACTTTGAGCGTGCTGGTGACTGTTTCTCCGCTAGCAGTTTCGTTACGGTGGCTAGCTGCAAGGACATTTGTGAAAACTGCTCTCTCAGGTTTGAGACGTCTTGCTGTAGGGTATCGCGGCTGTAAGTCGCTTGCAATTGAGCTACTTGCTGAGGGGCATAATTGTGATGTACCTGGTCGGCTAACTCTGCTAGTTTGGTCAACGGTGCGTCCCTCTCCAAAACAGCCAATGTGTGGCGAAGTTCCCGAGGGAGGTTCTGGAGCCACAACTCTCGCAACACCGGCTTGTTGACGGTCTGTTTGTTCGACAACTGAGTCATGTGTCGAAGCAACTGTGAAGGAGTGCGATCTCTCAATTCGACGCCGGCAAGGAGCTTGCAGAGGTTGTCTTCGTCAGAAGCTGCCATCCTGTTAATAATGGCCGATTTGATGACACTGTACGGTTTCTCGGCCGGACGCTCGTAAATAATATCTGCAACTTCCGCCACCACAGTCCAAGGTAAGTTCGCGACGACGTAGTTATACATGGTGCGCTGTGAGTGGATTCGCCGAAAGTCAAAAATAACTTCGATTTGTGCGAACCAGAGTCTAGGGTCTCTACTGCCAAACTCACGGAGTTTAATCATAACAGCATTATCTGAAGAAGTCGTTTCCTGTTCAGTATTAAAATGCATAGTAATGAGGACAGAGAAAATAAATTTGTTTTGGGAGGACTATGAGAGGAAGGCTGCCGAACAAACAAAACTTTGGCAATACTTGTGATAAAAGTCAACACACGGGCTCGGCAATTTGTAGGGGACTAACCCAATACAATGGTATAGGTGCCAATATTCAGTTCAAAACACGGTAGCCGGATAGCTCGCTAAAGACAAACCCAATCTATGCAAAACAAGAACGTCAAGGAGACGATACGAGCGCACCAAAGGTGTATTGCTAAGCAGAATCAATTCAAACAAATGATGTTCATTCTGTACGAAGAAAAGTGGTGCAAACTGTAAATAAAAATAAAGCGGAATATGAAAATGTGTACAGTACGCTATCCATGAAAGTATCCAAGTTCTATTTACCTCGAATAACCAACTGCTCAGCCAGCCTGTGGATGAGGTCTACGCAGTTTCCTTAAAATGCGACTGTCACATGTTCGCTGCAAACCACCATGCCAATTTTTGTATCGATATTACTTACAAAAGCGCGCAGCAAATACATCCAACTATAGTGAACGTAATTAAGCTACGCATAAGCCGAAGGATAAATAAATAAACCGATAAAGTCCTGAGAGTAGTTAAAAAATACCTTGATCACATAGAATAGACCATGATAGAGAGATTGCAGTTGACTCACGAATCACTTGATGGGTAGTTAGTGGATGCAACCAGCATACCAGCACCAACAAATAGGAGAATAAAACCCAAAATTACAAATCCCATGGAGAGAAATATCATATTCTTCGGTCGCATTTTGCAGGAAATACTTTCCTTCTGACTATGTGGGATAATGCTTGTACACAAAATGTACTCTTCTCATGTAAGTGAAATTTTCATGTGAACTGATGACAATGGTTGGTCAGTAGATCCTCTTTGAGATTGGGAAAATTTTCGAACAACTATCGATTAACTTAGGGTCTGTGTATATATCAGGTGACTCATCGAGTATTGATTGACGTCTTTCACCCGCTTCCGTCAAAAGTAGTGCGCTCCATCACAAAGCAAATTGAACTTAGATGACGTAGTGTATCTAACAAATTAACGTCTATTCAAAGAACGGTGAGCTAAATCATGATAATACATTAAAAGCACACGTGTCAAAAGTGCATTCTAATGGAGAGCCGCTGCCGATTCTTTCGTTCTGATGGTTGTATTCAAAAAGTATGTCATCGCGATGTGCTGGTGCCGCACAAAGTAGCAGTATTTGTAATTTCTGGTATGCCTTGCCTCACAAACAAATTTTAAAGAAGTACAAACATGATATTGTCGTAGGAGTCACAGCAAATAAATTAATATCAGGTTGTAGTCCTTCGGCCGTTTGACAACGACTGATTCACATATCCAAATTTATTTAGTAATCCAGAACAGAGTCGGGATGGTTCACTTTCATGCTTACAGGCTACAGGATTTAATGCAACTTCTCCGATTCTGGGGATACAGAAATCCCATCTAGCACAGCGGTGTTCTGTTAAGTACTTTTTGTATATTTCTAAGTTTTGATCACAGCGGTTTAGCATAAGCTTTTTGTTGATTACGGTAAAATAGTCCAGGTGTTAGTTGATACAAATCGATCCTCACCTTCATCTGGTTTGATCATTTGAATTCAGACGGACGTATCAGTCAGTTACTTTCTAGAACAAGCATTACATTTAAATTTCGCAACTCTTTTCTACTATCGAGGTTTTGAATCTTGTTTGTGTTCTTATAAGACAACCTTGTTGACTACTGTCTTATAGGCTCCCCGTTAAACATAATCGATTTATCACGGTCCATTGACGGATTACATTTCTTGATAACCCTATCACAGCGATGGAAGCTAAAAGACGTCTGCTCATAAACATCGCCACGATATTTAATCAGATAGCAGTTTGTACATAGACCGAATCACTGTCACCTTGGTCTTTAAGAATATCCAGGCCATTGTAGAATTTCTCTTGTATGGATCTCTACAGTTGTATTTTCCCATGTAATCTTCTGTCGTGAATTCGTGACTCATCAGTCCGCATTTCACATTCTACCTGATCGCTGTTTTGGGTCTTAATCGTCAGGGGACTTAGACCGGTGGATCAGAGACCAGCAGGAAAAGCGTTACTGCACGAGGATAATGTAATTAACCGGCACCAATGCTAACAATTACGATGCTTCATTCGTCATAAGCAAGCAAATATTCACGTGCCAAACCATAGTGAGCTGAGTGTCAGGGTCGTGTCCTGTTCACATCAGGTCCGAGCCAACTAAGCGCCACTGTCCAATTTTTTCCAGCGATGACTCAGTACAACGGTATCAATAAAATTATCTTTTGGTGAAGATGGGCAACCAAACTATTTCACTCGTGGGTAGGCATGTGGATGCAGTTACCGAAAGGTCCATCAGTTATGCAATAAATGGTGTTGTGACTATTCATGGTGGACAGATGATGACCAGCCGTAGAAAAATGAAATCATTCACGAAGGGGTCGGGCACTGTAGATCGGGTTCGTCTCCCGGGTGGCTTGAAACTTTAGGTGAGATGGCGGCTAACCGAGCTCAGTGGCGTGAATGTAGTCGTTGTTCGTCCGAGTTGTCTGTGAATTGAGTGCACTTAATGACGCGGGGCAGTGAACGCCGTAAGGAAGCTGTCTTGCTGATGGCGCTTTACTTTCACTTACAGCTTGGCTGTTTGCTTGCAAGGTGTAGGCGCCTTGATGTTGTATGTTTGAATATAGACGTAGCTATTTTTAGCGGCTAGGTCCCCTCCCTCCCCCTTTTTTCTTCTCCCTTCCTAAACAGGGTTTGTTTCTTCTTCTTCATGGTTGTGTGGCAGTTAAGCGTCAGTGTGAACGACTGATGTATTGCTGTCTATGATGATGATGCAACAAATAGTATTTTCAACTGACGTTTCACTCAAGGGCTGATATTCTATGCAAATGAACGTTTGTGACTGTGTCGTTAAAAAATGTAACCTCTTTTGGTTCGGTTGATAAAGAATACTTGCAATACTCGTATGTTTGGCACGCAAAGCTTCATATCATCATCATCACATACGGAGTACGTGACCCAACCATCGCAAGCTGTGTACCGTGATTAATTGACCAATTGATCGCGCATCCCGAGCTTCATAAGGCATCCTACAATAGAAGCCAGGTTGTATGTACCAAGGTGCGTAGAACACACGTAGTTGACCGACTCCTGTTCTATCACATATAGCTCATAGACCGTTTCCAAGTTTCATTTAATCTATTCTTATCCATACCACAAAACAGAAGAAAACTCTAACTAATATCACCTCAGTAAATCCACCAGCTACAGTCAGTTTGTGCTACTTAAGTTTATATACTTATATATATATATATTATATACTTAAGTTTATACATTGAATATCACCCACAATTGATCGCAGCTGTCGTGTTCCCACAGTCTTTCCAATCGGCCCCCTTCCACTTAAGTTTACGTTTAATTTCATCGCTTTCAACATACACACTCCGAAACAGATAGGCTATCAGGCCATGAGATTCATATGATATCAGTATCTGTTGCACAACAAAGATTAGAATTCAGGACGGTAGTCGGTGTGTCAAAATGAGGGTATCCGAAGTATCTGTCTGATACTGTTTGTGTACCTCAGGTGACCTTAAGAGAAGCTGTCGCTTCACACTGGAATAGACGTAGCATATTGGCTGCATTGGGTCCCTGCTGGTTGCAGCAGGATCGCTGCTATCCATTCAGCAAACGGTAGTGTTGTAATCTAATTTATACGGCCTACCAGCGCGTGAACAAACAACAGAAATAACGGTTAGTGAAACAGTAGATAACGGAACGACGTTCAACGGTTCTGAACGACTGACTACGAAATAGGCACGATTAATACGTATCTTCTCGGCCAACCCAACCACTTGAGGCTAACGAACGAACACAGAGAAAAGACTGGCCTCCGGAGAGAGCTACTTTATTTCACTCAATCCGAAGACAAAATGTTCACAAACCCGTTCGGATTTATAGAGTTTGGGACTAGTAACAAGCAAGATCAAAGGGAATGGACCAGAAAGAAAGTTTGGACAGTACAGTTTAGGTGTGTAGTCGGGATGATAACAACAGTTGTCACGAGGACGCAGGCTGATTGTGAAGACCGGAGCCGCGCACGACCATGGCAAAGGTCACTCACAAGTGAACTTTGTCACTTGTGGTCACACAATGTTTTCGGGGAACTGACAACTTCCCCGACACCTCCCTTACGGAGATTGGTAGTAGCTGGTCCTCTTCGGGTCAACCTGAATGAGAATCGGTGGTCGGCGTTGTCGATGGCTCCAACGTCTGGGAGGACGGCTTGTCGTGTCAGTTGACAGGGGTAAGGTTGACGCTTCGGGAATTTCGAATGTATCCAAGAGTAGGTGAAACAGTATAGTCTTCTGGTCATAACGGATTTCTTCATTGACCCCATGGCGTGGCCGGTGCTGATTGCGATGGCAGACCCACGTTTCCCCTGCAACCGAAATCTCATAAAGTACCTTGCCCCGGCGTCTCGTTATTACACCTTCTGCCCACTGGTTGTGGTCGGATCGATAATCGTGGGCGTAGACAGACGATTGAACTGATAACGGTGCGTGTTCGTCTGATGAAAACTGCTTCCGTTCTAATTGCTTCGTCTGGATCATAGAGGTCAGTGTGGTCCGTAGTTTATGACCCATAAGGGCTTCGGCAGGAGATTGATTACCAGTCAGCAACTTGTTAGTATTCGTCCTGTAGGCAAACAGGAATTGCTGTAGGATTTCTTCAGACGCCCCCTCCCCACGCGATTTGAGAAGGGCCCGTTTCAGTGTGTCGACGAAGCGTTCTGCCTGCCCGTTGGACTGTGGATGATACGGAGGTGACCGAACGTGCTCAATAACGTTACGCCGGCAGGATTCTCCAAACTGACCGGACGTGAATTGGGTGCTATTGTTAGACACAATGGTTTCTGGGAGGCCATAGTGACTGAACAGTTGTTGAAGAGTGTTGATAGTAGTAGTCGCCGTTGGTGAAGTCAGTGGTACAATCTACGGTCATCTGGAAAATGCGTCAACCAAGACGAGTTAAGATATCCCGTTCATTGGACCGGCGAAATCGACGTGAACTCTCGACCACGGATGGTCCGGTTGAGGCCATGGAATCAGCGTCTGGCGGGTTGGGTTTCGGGCAGCTTGCTGGCAACTGGAACAACGTTTGACCACGTCCTCAACTTGACGATCCATGCCAGGCCAGTAAGCATAGCTGCGACCGACCACTTTCATTCAGCTGGTGCCTGGATGATCCACGTGAAACTGGCGGAGAACCAACGGATGAACCACGACACGATCTGTAAACATTAGGCAGTTTCCAAACAAGGAGAGAGATTCACGTCATTGTTGTAGCTGTTGCAGATCTGTGGAAGGTGTGGTAGGCCAACGACCTTGGACGTACTGGACAGCTTGGCGGAGGACTTGATCTTCCCATGTGGCCCGCTTAATGTCAGCTGCAGTGACCGGAAGGCCACGGTCGACGTCGGTTAACTGTTGGATGGTGTCTGGTTCAATGGATACCGTGGCGATCACTGCATCTCCTTCGGCCGGTCGATGGTTGCTGATGAGGCGGGATAGAGCATCGGCTTGCCCAAAATCCTCTGTCTTTCGATGCTGGATCCGAAAGTCGTAGCCGAGCAAGATGGTGGCTCAGCGTTGAAGTCGGTTGGCGGAATGCACCGGTATGCCCTTCTTTGAACCGAAGATTGACAACAATGGCTTGTGATCGGTTAATAGGGCGAACGATCGACCATAGATCAGCTTGTGGAACCTTTTCACTGCAAACACCAATGCAAGGGCCTCCGTTTCTATCTGACCGTAGTTCCTCTCAGCAGCTGTAAGTGTTCTGGAGGCATGCATAATGGCTTTTTCCGATCCGTCAGGAAACTGATGGAAGGTGACAGCGCCAACACCTTAATTGGAAGCGTCGGCTGCCACGACGATTGGCAGCTTGGGGTTATAGTGGGTCAGGAGCAGGTTGGAGCTGAGCATCGATTTCAGCTGAACGAATGCGGCTTCACAATCATTAGACCAGTGCCAAGATACGTCTTTCTTTAGCAAACGATTGAGCGGAGCCCGGACTTTATGTAATGAGGACAGAAATGCCTTGTAGTAGCTGATCAACCCAAGGAAGGAACGAAGTGATGGGACATCCTTGGGTGACGGTATCTGTCGAATAGCTCAGATGTTCTCAGGGTCGGGATGACGGCCGGCTGCATCGAAAATGAAGCCCAGGTATTTGATGGATTGAAGAAAGAATTGGCATTTCTCCTGTCATAAACGAAAACCGTATTCCTGGATCCGCCCCAGGACAGCAAGAGTTCGATTTTGCAATTCGTCCGGGGTGCGTCCGACAATCAAGATGTCGTCCAAGTATGCAGCTGCGCCGGAGAGACCAGTGAGGAGCGTATCCATCACCTGCTGGAAAATCAGAGGCGCCGTCTTGATACCAAACGGGGGTCTGGTCTACTGAAATAACCTGCGGTGGGTGTTGATAGTAGTCAAATCACGGGACTCAGGTGCGACCTCGATTTGTAGATAAGCATCAGCGAGGTCCAGTTTGGCGAAACAAGTTCCGCCATTGAGAGTTGTGTGTGTTGTGTACAGGTCTTCTGGTACCGGAAGTGGATAGCGGTTCGATTTCAAAGCAGAATCGAGCCCAGTTAAGAAATCGGCACAGATGCGAATCAAGCCATTGGCCTTCTTGACTACGACAATTGGAGCGGCCCAAGGAGAATACGAGACAGGAATGAGGACGCCCTGTTCCTCAAGGCGTTTGAGCTCTGAGTCCACAAGTGCCAAAGCTGCGTACGGTACAGGTCTTTTCGGACGGAAGACGGGTTGAGCTCCTGGAGATAGATGCAGGATTGCTTGTCTGACAACGACCAAAAAAACTGATGTTTGATCTGTTAACGAACAACATGAAAAAGCCAATCATACAGGTTTCCCCTCAGTGTCCACAAACACCGAGATATTAGTTTATATATATATTTTACATCACGTGCGGTTGATTCCAGGTTCTTCGTTTTCGTCTGGCCGCTTTCGAGAAGAAGCACTACAACCAGACGAGATGATTGTCGTCATAAAAAAGCTTACAGTGATCGAATCTACCCCCAATCCATAATTCAATGTCTCTTGAAGACTTAAACGACTGTCCACAATATATACCTAATCATCCCAGTTGGAAACATCGGTCTGGAATAGTAACTACTGTACTGCTCCCAAGAGCAACTGTTTAAACACTTGTCACCATACCCACGAACAAAGCGAGATCGATAATACCGATTGATCCAAGACAAAAATCGTATATTAACACAGTTACAAAAGAAAAATGCAGCGTCGAGTGACGATATACCGGATGGGGATAAAGTCACCCGGACAAAACAGACGACCAGAAACAATCGGGACGACAAACTTAATCATTCGAGGAAGATTTCCCGTTTTCAGTTCGACCTCCAGAGAATAACTTGGACAATCGACTGGCCTCAGCCGTATCGATTTTACAGAACAGGGGAACAGGCTGTAAAATGAAAAGCGACAGTCGCGTACAATTAGTCAAACGTATGTCTTAAGTTGGAGCATATGGCCCAAAGTAAAAGGCTATGCAGACACCAGTAGCAACCACCGGATCCTATTTATGACCATAATTCTATACTCAAAGATGAGCTAATAACAACAAGAATAAACATGTTTAGCGGTTACACCACATGGTGTTTGCTGTCATACAAAAAACAAGGTCGCACGTAAGTTGGATACGGACAAGCTGCTTAAACCTAGGCAGGAGCAGTCACAGCAACCGAGGTTTGAACCTGCGACCGCTCTACGTATCTGTGTATGTTTATCACATCCAATAGAAGTGAACGTACACACACGGATGCAGTTATGTTGCGACAGAAATGCTGAAGCAGATAAATCAATCGATAAACGCTTTGGAGACTGTTTACCAAAACCGTTAGCAATATGCTCTGACACGCCTAACTATTCACCTTTTCATCTGAACTGACCTATGACTATCTATTGGATGTGGCTCCCTAAGCCAAACAGGCTTGAGGTTCATGCGTCAAACAAGGCTGCTTCACAAAGAGAAGGAGCCTGAAATGAAGCTTAAAAAGTTCAACTGGACAACGTGACCCAATAGAGTTGGATGGGCGGAACACACACTCATCCTTGAACAGAACTGAGATAAGTATAACGAATTCATGGAACTTGGATTCATGCATGCAACACCGATCGTGCAAAATAACAAGACTTGGAAATCAACAAGCCTTTTTCACGGCCAATCAAACATTTTCGATCAGTTTTTATCACGAAACACGAGTATCTTCTGAAGTTTTATGTGAAAGACACTACCGCGCATAAAAATTCCGCCGAGAGTCCATTCCGGCTGAAGCAAGCTGTCACAGACCGAAGCTGTAGGCCAGTGGCTCTTAGATGTGTGCTCATAGGCTGGTGATACGATCGATCCTTTCACAGAGATTCGCGTGGCATGTATAACGTATCTATCCATGGTTATTAAGTTTAGTAATCCCGTAGTACACCAACCGATCAGAACTAGGAAAGGCACACTGCAATCGATAGAAACGCGATCGATTTTGCGATAGATCATTTCATTGGTCAATGTCAAACAGTCAAGTGGCAGAGACTTTAGATGCAGTGCAAACAAATCAATGGTTGAACCAAGAAATTCAATTGAAAACTAATCAGCGCATGTGGGAGCTACGCAGCAAGCGTATACATCGTAAGTACCTTTCCGATTGTATGACCCCGGCCTAACAGTTGCGGCAATCGGTAGTCTTGACGACGAAGTGGCAACAGGCTGAGGGCGGTCATAGGGAGGTTACACTGCTCGTGCCAAATATGTTGCCCGATAGATGGCATGTACGGATAGAGCAACAGACCAAGAACACAAACTACGTTGGCTGCGACCCCGACAACTACACCGGCTCTGGGTCTGCAATAAACAGAACGGGACAAAACGATGTGATTAGGAAATATAAACCGAAATATATTTTACGAAACTTAACACGAATCACTCGTAGCAATAAAGCTCTCACAGAGAACACGTTCACATATATACATGATATATTCAGCACATACAAGATACGGCTGACAATTAGTTTGGCGCGATGTGAAGTCATTATCTACAACAAACAAGTAAGCGCTAGCATATTTTCAGAATATCCAACAACATGGAGAACTTTCAATTTGACATCTACAGTAGTTCAGGGGGCTATGAACAAAGAACTTAACGGAAAAAACAAAACCGTGTGATCTGAATGACACTCACTGAAACCTAGATTCACGGCCTTAATTAATTGAGTCAAGGGGTGCTCAATAACAAAAAGCTGCAATACAAATCGGTAAATAATTTCTGCGCAAACATACACGAGAATGACGTGCAGGGACGTATAGGGCATTTGTAGCTCGACGAATGACTTACATTTGTTTACCGGCGTAATTCGATCGATATTAATATGACCCCGCAGTATGCACGCAACAGATGAAGTAATTTCCGAAGTCGGTTAAATAGTGTACACCTGTAGTGAATGTTGGTCAAGATAGTTTTTTATAATTTAGTTAAACGAGAAAGATAAGACGTGCAACCATCGTGCTTTTCTGAAAGTGATAAAGGGTAGCAATAGTTCATTGCACGTCCCCAAACCCATAACCATGTAACAGCGGTGTCTTGAAAAGGTTTACAAGTAGCTGGGAAACAATCTTTTGTCTAGGATCGGATCAAAGGCCTCTCCAATTTCCACACAGGCAGCAAGCGTCATCTTTCTGTAAGAAATTGAAGCTCTAATATAATGCGTCAAATGTCCTGACACACCCTACAGTGTGCAAGTTTCGCAACCACAGGCTAAAACTATATGGGTAGGGTCTACTAAGTTTAAATATTGGGTTGAAATGGGATACCGGAAGTACCACAGGTTGGAGAGAAATGCTACAGCCTTGGAAACATGCGCTTTCACTTCAGTTCCCCCACACTTGCCATTCACGAAGCAGCTACTGAAGGTTGGAAACTGTCCAACGTTACTGTCTCAGTCTTAGATCACATATCTTTCTCGTCCGAACAAAGAAACGTATTACTGATGAGCTTTAACATGAGAGAAACTCGATTCTATTGTAATTTTTCTAGAAACGTGCTAACCGGAATGTTCCTATGAATGAGAAGATTGTGATTCACTGCGTATGAGGTTGAGCTTGCAACAATCAAAACCTCAACAGGTCATCCTCCGTCAAATTCACTGTCACAAGTTCCAGCAACGTAGTTATTACGAACACTTTTATCTACATTTGGACATTTGAGGCCCGGCAGGAACTGCAAGAAGGTGGTAACCTTTACATCCAGCGCAAAGTTGTCGACTGATAAAATAACAATGACCGAGCTGCAATCAGCTAATCGGTAACCGAGGAAATGTAATGTAGAACATTATACTCACTTCGTCTCCTCACTCTTGACCGTAACCCACGGCTGATTGGCCTGTAGGTATCCGTTGCCGAGTCGAGCTATGGCCAGAACGTCACGTAGACCCTCTCGCAGTCGACAGGCCTCCAGGTGAATTGTGTACGATTTAATGAAATGATTGACCTGGGCCAAAAACTCCACATCATTCGGTTGTAGATCGTCCATTGAAGGGATCTTGCCGTCGAAAAATCGCGAAAGGAAAACTAGGGCGCTGCACAATCAAATGAACATAAGGTTGACAATATTATAAAAGAAACCAACTGACAACACGCAGCTATGTTTACGCCGAGTCGTAGTAAAATAGCGCCATTGTTCTTTGCATGTGAAAAATAATCCAGCTATCTGACGCAGTTGCAAAGAAAAATAATTATGCACAACAGAGATGTGGTGGCTACGAGACTGACGTATACCAAGACTATACGTTACTGACCGATAAAGCGAGTCACTGGATAGAAATATAACTGTGGAACTTCGAAATGTCAAGCGGGAAACTATGTACAGCAGTTTTCCAGAGTGGAAATAAATCGATCCTCAAGTTCAACACACATTTGACCGTGATCGCCTGTTCTGTATAGATATCACACCAACCTGAGTGAAAACCACCGCACACGGCTTGCATAACGTGAAAAAGCGTTTATAAACAAGTGGCAATCTCGGCCATCAACTGACAAAGGAACGTGAAAATTGCAATTAACTCAGAATCAAAAATAGTTTAGCTTTCTCCGATTAAATGTTGTAACAGCCACGATGACGTCCACCGAACACAGGTTAGTCGACGCTTTGCAACATTTTATGTGAATATCAGGAGCGTTCCGTCAACGAACGCAATACTGATAAAGATGGCTTTACGTACCTAGAATATAGTCTGTGGACCAAACGCACGTATAAACAACAACAAAAGTGGCATCAATGCTGTTGCATTTGTAATATTAACTTACACACTGTCTTCGCTCAACTTTCTCCCGTAAACAATACGGTTATATTGGAACCATTGTAGTCGCAGGTCCGACCTCTAAACGCTTTTCGACTGGGTTTTGCAATGTGCTGTAGCACGTTTTTGTAAAATTGGAGCACGGGGAGGAAAATCTGTCAAAAGGCCTGGACACTAGTAAAGTTCGAGGTAATATATTGCAGACGTTTGCCAGAGATGTTGTCATCCTCAATCTTTGTGCAGCAAGATGTTCTGCTATTTACGAGGCAAGCTGTTAGTCCATTTGCTAGTTAGATCACGATTGTCTGAGTTGAAACTCGCTCATTACTTCAGCAGGTACGTTATGCACTGCCAATTTAGCCAACAATGACCATCCCATACGCCTTTGAGATAAGATATATTGGTATTTAATCAAGTGAGCTCGAGGAACCACCGCCTCGCCTATCACATGAATCGATTCACTTGTTGTTACTCAGCCAAGCACGCACATTACGGTCTTTTGATGGACCCATTAATGGCGTACATAGAGGGCGAGAATTCACAGGAAAAAATCCACTTCGTAGACGTGGATTATTCACTTATGTTAGACTGCTTGACACAAAGCTTTCTAGTTGGGTACGTTCAATGTTTACCTAGTGGGACCATTGTTGAGAATGGTTTACACATGTTTTACTAAGCTAGATGTGCGACTAACCAGGTTTAAGTAAACAGCTTTTAATCAACTGTAACCCAACGAATCACAAATTGGTGCCAACAGCGAAGTGGCTCCATGTCACCGAGATTTGCCTGCATTGACAGGACAGTAAGGGAACATAAAACGGACGTACACAAACATACCGAAAAGAGACACGACCCACAAACAAGGCGTAAGTCAGTAAAACGTCCGATTCGTCAGTCTGTACATAGGGATGTGCACGCTTATCCATTTTGAAAACATCTAATGGTAAATCTTATTGCCACACAAATGTAATACCTTTTATAATTATATATCCCACGGAGTCTTGCTGAGGAACAAAGTGAACTGGAAAACTGTCAGAGCCAAAGATAGAAACATCTGAGACCAGGGGAATTCGAATAGAACTCTTGAACAAAGCGGAGTCATTGATACCAAATTTTGACAACCCGATTGCCCAGCAACGGATTAGGATGCACCTAAACTGTTGTTCTGCTATGTGAGATAGATGTGAGACACATGCATACAATGACTACTGTTCATTGAGAATCAAGTGAACTGACCCACTAACTCTCATTCAACTATTCCAAACAATGCATGTTAATCCATATCGTTTTACGAGTGGGAACAAGTCAACCAAAGGTAGATCTCAAGAAGCAAATAGTTGACCGAGAATGACAGATATGAACATTAGATAATCGGAAGTTAGAAGCAGTCAGAATAATTCGAAACGTCACATACATGACGACAAACGAGCGCACCACCCAAACTGAAGCAGAACAGTACATGATAAGGAGTTTCAGAAACCAATCACATAACAAAAACAGCGTAAAACTAACCGATTGATGAAGTTACCCAAATTGTTCAGCAATTCACAATTGTTGACCAGCACAAAATCGTCCCATATAAACGCGCTGTCCTACAATAAGAGAAGAAGACATTCAGACGGAGATGAAATGGATGCGAACAAAGGCAGTATTGAAGATTGACAGTAGGCACCTGAGTTTCCGGTCTTCGGTAAAGTAAATAGAAGCGCCAAACGTTTGAATGGATACCGGAGTTCATAGCGCCGTCTCCAAAAACACCAATCCCGCGACTTTTTGAGAATTTAGTTCCCTCGTAGTTCATGTACTCTATGGAGTAGAGAAACGGGAAAGGACGATAAACGCCTAAGTTATGTGAATCGATTTAACTGGAACAGATAACGCTTTTTAGTGGTTTGAGGTTGAAAGGTGCCATTCATACGAAAGTGCAACTGGAAGTAAGTGAAAAGCCCTAACCATCCAACAACAGATGTTGACAGACCGTGCGAATATGACTTCAGTCAATTTAGCGGTTGTCTGACAGACACACATTACAAAGCGTTAACTGGTTATACCTGTTGTAGTGAAAATGCACGGGAGAGAAGTGGTCTCGGAAAACACTCAATCATAGTGAAATTAGACGATCAAATGCCCAATAACGACCATATACCGGTTATAAATCGTTGATACAATGGACAAATTTAAGCCCACCAGTAGCAAACAAAGGCAATATACACGGTGGACTGAAACTGAAAGAAAATGTTGTTGTTTGACGCTCCAGTGTAATTAAGAAAGCTCTGAACAAGTGATACATTTAAAACCTGATAGAACAGCACACTTCGCATCAGTTGAGTGCGCCTGATGAGTGGTACACATCATACTTCTAATCAATCGTTTATCAGAGTGATTCAAGCAAACTGGTTACATCCTGTTAAATGTTTGTTAGCTTGCGGCCGTTCTGAAGCAAACAGCATATTCTACGAGATACGAAGAATACTAACTTGGACAGACTTGACTTCAGACAAACAGTCCATATCGTGAATTGAATGACCGGATTCATCAGATGATGATGATAGCATTTGTCAGCTCGATCAGTGCGAACTAATGTGTCAGTGATAGGTTATCTCCACTGAATACGCTCTTTCGGAGTGAGGTTTAAAAGTAATCTAAACTGGCCATATTCGAACGAAACAGTGCCAATAGGTTTTCAGATCGTAGATAACTCTCTACCCTCCGAATGCTGGATGCTTCATTTGAAGTAAACTTATTCCAACGAATTTTCATTCAAAAGATTTGGCTTCTATAACATCTTCAGAAGACTAACGTCAGCAATGCATTACGGCGACCGCATTAATCACCCAGTGTTCCGTACTGGTAGCCGGTCAACTGAAAGTCCTTACTCAAATCCTACGGTTGCTATGACCATGTGTAATGTTCAACGCAACTGCGTTACCATGAAAGCGGCGAAAATTTTACGAATTCTGGATCACGCATTCAACAGAGAATAATGAATACCAAAGTAAGCCTAGGACATTACAGTTAATAGATCGACGCTTATAGCCGGTAACTGATGCCAGTATAGTAAGTGACCAATGATGTCAGGTAGGGCGCTTTGACTAAATCGGAAGGTACGAAATCCAATTTCAAAAACCCTCATTACCTGTAGATAATTGTGGATTCCATGAAAGTGTATAGCGCCTTATGAGGAGCAAGGTGTAGATCACCATAATCATCACTATAAACAGAAGTACATCAGTGGTTTACATTGATGCTTAGCTGCCACACAATCACGAAGAATAAAGCAAACCCTGGCCAGGAAGAAAAAAAAGAAGAGGGGAGAGACTTGACTATTAAAAACAGCTACATCCACATTCTGACACTCAGCACTAAGGTGCCTACACCTTAAAAACAAACGACTGAGCTATAGATGAACGTGCCTCGTCATCGACAAACCAGCTTCCTTACGGCTTCCATTGTCATTCGTCATCAACTGAACATACTTTAAAAAACAATTCAGCCAAACAACGATATTACTCATGCCACTGAGACCGATTAACCGTCAACTCACTTAATATATCCAGCCACCGACGATATGATTTTCGCGGGCCCCAGCTATGGAGACGAACTCAACCTACAGTGAGTAACCCTTTGGAAGACGACCGCATTCCTCTACGCCAAGTCATCCGCCGTCCGCCTCACACCAGAAAACATTCGGTCGCATCATCAGCAAACAGTGCTCGATACGGCAGATAATTAGCTGGTATTCTTAGTACATGGCTTAACCGTCCATGTCTGTGGAAATGTAAGGACTGAATAAAGGAACTCAATTGACAATCTCTATCAAACGCCCGCTTCTTTGGTTACTTCATTCAACGGAAGAGTGCAGATATCGGTAGTTAAATAACTGAAGACGAGTCACGTCTTCTACTCTGCGCGGCCAGGTTTCGCAGCCGTAAAGTAATACAGCCCTCTATTGCATTATATATATATATATATATATATATATATATATATATATATATATGCTACTCTTAAGCCCCAGATAGATACCGCTGTCGCCAGAGGTGCTCCAGATGGGCAAATACCGACCTAGACTCAGAAATACACGTTTTTACTCCATTCCCTACAATCTCGCCGTCACCGATGAAGCTTTTCAAGCGCGCAAATCGCTCAACAACCTTCAATGACTTCATAATCTAACATCAAATCTATGTAATCACAGCAACTTTCCACTCCGAGGCTGCAAAGCACAGCCTGAAAAATTTAGCAGAGTGCGAAACAGCATCTAGCATTGTCGGTTCTGCTTGAGAATTGTCAAACAACAACACCTTGTCGTCAACAGAGTTGACATCAGACAGTGTAACACCAGGTACGAGGTTCACATCGGCATCTTGTGAGCGCCAGACAGTCCTCCATTATTTCGTCTATGACAAAAATAAACAAAAATGGTGAAAGTGGACAGCCTTGAGTTACCCCGCTCCAGGTGCTGAAACTATCAGCTCATCATCATAGCAGCTATCAATATGGGCAAAAGGTACTGTGGCTCGGGCCGCCGCTCACCTCAACAGTGACGTGGAATATCCTAGAAGAAAACACCACTAAGAAGGTTGAAAATTATTAAAACTAAGACTAAGCAGAAGAACTAGAAATGGTATGCATACGGGTACGTCATTGACTGCGACATACCGCCATCTCGGATAGCGTCTCTAACCAGTGGTTTGAGTGGTCACGAGGACTCCAGCTGGGAAGGCGAAATCTACCCACTTTGCTCAATGGAGCAGTCAAGGTCTTCATATTTCGTGACCACGTTGTTGTTTGACCACCACGCGGTTTTACCCAACTGTTGGTGGCCTCGGTATACAATGCCCGGTACGGCAAACGATCAGATAGTTCATCATGTACCCTAAACTGAGCTGAAACACAGAATTAAGGCGCCGATAGTGTGTTCACATACTTGGTTGATACACCGCAACGTTTAAGTGATCCTGAAAGTGCAGACAGATCCACCGAATCAAATGCATCTTTATAGTCGAGAAATAGGGTAATCGTTGACGCTGTTCCAGAACTTGGCGAAGAGTGACAATTTGATCAATACATCCTCGTCTAGAACGAAACCCTGCTGTTCTTTCCCAATATCTGCCTCCTGAGCTGCAGTGATTCGATGAAGTACGGTGAATACCAAAACACTAGTGATGACTAGGATCAAGCTAATTTCCCTCCGGTTATCGCAAGAGCCCCTAACAACTTTCTTGAACATGAGAATTACTATAGAGTGACCCCAACACGAAGAGATGATCTCCGTCGTCCACACAGGCTGAAAAAACTGCGTGAAGGGCTCCATTATCGCCTTCTCATCTTTTTTTTTAAAGGCCGGCACGAAGTCATCTGGGCCAGCAACCTTATTACATTCGAGAGCCGAAATGCAATTGCTGGATTACAGTTTTAGTGTGGTCCGAAATCTACTGACTAGGCTACCAGGTTACAAATTTGAGGCGGTAACACAGTAGATCAGCTAATGGACTCATAAAGTGTTCTGCCCCGCTCTTTAAACTTGTTACGAACGTGTGCCGTCTACTTCGCTGACAGACGGTAGCTTTAGACCAGCTGTACAGATAAATTTAAGGAGTTCGCCGGTGTTCCCTGCTACAAAAGCGGTTATCATTTTCTTAAATTTCCCCATCAACCAAACCTCACGATCAGCGACAAGGCTAGGCTTCAGCCTGCTACGTATATCTCTCCTAGACTTGTTATATGAACTGTCAAGTGGAATGTTCCGCGTGGCATTTAACAACTCTAGAGATTTCTCCGAGATCCAAGGTCTGTTCAACCCACGAACCACTCTGCCACATACCACAGTACCTAACTGATGAATGACTTGTGGGTTCTGAGTGCAGTAGCTATTACGATCTTCGAGGTGGGAAATGCTAAGCCTGCCGTCTAGACAGATTTGGTACTTACGCTTTACCGATGGCATAGCCAGTTTCTCAAGCGCAAACCGTTGCTATCGGTTAGAGATCGTTGCTTAGCAAATGTGAGAACAAAAAGGGCAACGGACTAACGCGTGGTGTGAATCCAAATATGTGCACCGGTATGGACGACAGTCCTGAATGGTGCACTGCCATAAATAACCGACAGCTATATGGTCTACCTGAGACCAGGGCTGATTCGGAGAAGTGAGCGTCAAATATAGCAGTGATGCACAAGATGTCTAAAACTAGTGCTGGCGACAAATAGCTTATGCTCAGCGGACAACTGCAACACTCGCCAGCCATTCTAACACCGATGTGATGCTATCCCAAACCTGCCACCTAAACGAAACGGCCTCACCAAGGCGACCGACCTGGGTGTTCGCATCTCCGACCAGAACGACTATATTAGAACCATGCGTCGAACAGATCCGGTTAAAGATCGTCCTTGACACCGACGTCACTAAAGT
Source organism: Paragonimus skrjabini miyazakii (assembly GCA_014338405.1). Lineage (NCBI taxonomy): Eukaryota > Metazoa > Platyhelminthes > Trematoda > Plagiorchiida > Troglotrematidae > Paragonimus > Paragonimus skrjabini miyazakii. The sequence goes on from JTDE01000791.1 coordinate 187,870, forward strand.
CAGTTAGAGCATAAGCAGATACAACGAAAACATTTCCGAAAATGTTGCGTCTAAAGCTGGTCTTAATGGAATATGCCAAGCGGACGACACAGTCTACTGTTAACAGGAATCCAATCTACTAATGCGGCTGCAGCCGTCGTGCTGAGGACTGTACCTACTCCAGCCTGATCACTAGCGGCGGCCGCAAAGTCACCCGAAGTGTATAACCAGTATCGGGTAGACAGCGTGAGTACTGTTAGTTCCATACTTTGACTGCAGTCCTGGATTCTAGTCTTCGAAATGCAGCAGATATTGACAAACAACCAGTCTAACGTTCGTGCGAGAGCGGCCTGTTGGCTTATCCGTTTTAGAGTGCGAACGTTGAAAAAACCTATAGTAATTCGCATTCTAGGTCCAAGTAAGAGACACTGAAGTCATGAAACCGGATGGTAAGAGATCAAACTTACCGACAGTGTTTGTTGTGGGACCTGCAGAATAATTATCAGAAATGAGATTCGGAAGGGGCCTAAGAGATAACGTTGATATAACAGTGGGAGAGGAGGAGGAGTCGCATGTTTTCGCCTACCCACCCTGCTGTATACAGCAGATAGGGCAACCCGGTATATGCCACGAGACGGCCGATGCTGTATGAAATTAACAACGCTGTGAGCATTCATGGTTGTATGTGAGTCGAGATACTGCTAGGATGCCCAGACCTAGACAGGAGAACGATTTGGGTTCATCAACAAAGGCTTTGACCGAAAAGCCCGTACCGCAAGACAGCGGGTGGGTGGCAGTATATCAGGACTACTGCTTTTTCCAGAAAAAGATGCCAACCTTCCTCCAACCTCCAATGTGGTGGACCCGAAGATTGTAGTTTGGTCTGACCAGTATACGTGACACTGCCAATATGATCGTCACACCGTCCAGTATAGCCCAATAGGTCATCGAGATGCTCAAGCCGTCACACCGTGCCAAGGTCCAGTTTCCCTGTGATGCTGCAGCTCGATTTCGTCGTGACAGATATCTCATTACGGTCATCTACCACACCTGGACTCGCTAGGTCGACGGTTCGAAAGCTTTATTGTATAGTGTGCACCTTCGTTTATAAGTAGTATAGCACGACTCGCAGGCGCAGGAAGTAAAAGGCAGAGATCAGAAGCGGCTATTGGTAACGTGTATATACTTTATGTGAGGTGCGTCACTAAGCTGGACGACGAAGCAACGCTGCCCAACGGATGCGGATGTAAGTCAGTCATGTAAAATAGTGGTTGTGTTCGCTGTTCTACATTTTCAGGTACCTTGTAATCGACTTCATGCAGTAAGCAACTTCCTCGATCAAGCGCCTTTTACGGTCACATCTGGAGCGCCGTGATATCTCAGCATTATTTCACAGTTTCTACACACTCATAAATCCCTGGTGTGAAGGCCACGTAGAGATATTCAGTGGAAATTTTTGCCTCATTTATTTTGATTGCTTTGTCTTGTTGTAACTTGAGTAACATCATTTCACAACCCGTACGGCATAATTAAATTGCCGTCCAAACCTCATCAGACTAAACGTGACAAATCATTCACAGTGTAATTCGTACCCAATGCATATTTCATTCTACCTGGCCTGCAGGTCTGCGCCAAACAGGTGCTACGAACTGGTACTAACCGGAACCATCACTGTGTGACTCAGTAAGCGAGCAACGTCACTTGTTGTATTATTGCCCCCAAGTGTCCTAAACAGAACCTTGCAGAAGAACCGAAGGAAAGATCTGTGGCAGTTAAGATTCAGTGTGAACCACTGATGCATTGCTGTCTATGATGATGATGAAGGAAAGATCGTTTAGCTTGAGTAAGCTCCATTACTAATTGAGAAGACAAGGTATATCACCATCATCGATATAAATGAAACACCACCCGAATTTTCTCGTGGCCTTCGCATCATCGGCTGGTCCTTTACAAACGAATCTGATTGGCCGTCTAGATGTGAATATCTTGATCATTCTTACTTTGAGGCCAATGGAGCAGTGATCAACAAAGCTGTCTCGTAAAACACTGGATCGGAGTACAAATCTCGTCTGAGGCAAGAATGTACGCCATTGGAGTCTGACGCTGTTTTTCGAAAGCGCCTAATCTAAAAGTCCACTGTAATGTCAAATCTGCGTCCAAATGATACTTTTTTAAACCTTGTTTATTTTCCATTTCCTTCACATTTAGTCTCGTATCCGACTGAATTCAGGTAGGGATGAAGAGATAGGAACCAATCAACATTTACGCCACAGGCTGAAATAAACGTTCAATGAGTCATTGACCCTGTAAAACTCCCTACGGCGAACAAGGAAATACAATGAAAACCTCAATGCCCACTGCTCAACAAACTGATGTTACTTCTGACGTACACTGAGAAGAAACTGTCTTTCTGTGTAGTCACATTTCATCAAATTCTAACCAAAAAACTTTACTAATGTTAGGGTCAGAGTAAACCCGACACAAAGAACAAGATTCTGCTGTCGGAAATCAGATATCTCAAGCCGTTACTGAGATAAGCATCGGCGTGCGATTCAAATATTTCTCCGCGCGTTTACACCACCACAAGATCAATGATTTGTCATAGACACTGACCAGTTTCTCGTGTAAATTCGCAAGGCGTCTGGTGGCTAAATACATTGCCTATCAGGAGTCTGCTTTGTCCGGGTTCTCCTTGGTTTTTGTCATTCGCAGTTTTGGGGCCAATCGGAAGGGATTTCTATTCGCGTTATTCGTGTAAGTTATTCACGTTCATGTTCAGCAGGATTCAGGTATAACAATTAAATGATAGAAAATTTTTCCTGATCCCTGAACATCAACAAAGAGTGAACGATAACTTACGTAGCAAGTAAGTGTGTATATAGTGTATTTCAGCTAGAAAGAGATCGGCTTTTTTAATGATCAACCAATTACTTGTCCGCTTATAAGGAGAAAGTATGTATTGTCAAACACAGTGTGCTCATAATTATCGTCCACAAGTTAAATAAGTCTTTTATTTACACCACAAGACGTTTGCTGCTTTCATGTGATTGAACGGAGACACTGTCAAACATTAGGGCATTTGAAGCTCAAGCATACACTGATTTGTCTCAAGATAGATGCCCCAGCACCGGTAGTCGAATGTTGAGTAACCACAAACAAGTTAAAACGAAAATCAGTAGTGTTTACACAAAGTCGAATGCACACTCGTGCATACGCTGTATTCTGAGGTCGACCAACAGGGAGTTTACTGCAAATAGCAAATGTTTCGATACGGTTTGTATGCACGTACAAATACACACAATTTATCACGTGACCTCTAATAAAAACAACGGACCGAGGTGTTCCAATCAGTGTTTGTTAGAAATCTCACGAAGAAAGAATCACTAGGACTATGGCTGCCCGTAAAATGGGTGAAAAAGCAGCTACGAATCAGGCATCAGTCCCTTTCACATATACGCATACAGGAGAGGAACCATTAAAAAATGTGCAGTGGGAGTGAAAATCTACCTGTGGATAACAAGTGTTTGACTAGCGTGTAGCCACTATTTGCTGCGAGAAGACATGCGGGAAAAATAATCGCATGGAATGGGACATTGTCCTTGGCCATGAACTGGAACAATTCGATTGGGCCGTCCTCGTTTGATTTGCCCGGAGAACCCGAAGGTTGCCACCAACGGCGCCAGTCATCAGTATATTCAGCCGTTATGGAGATGTAGCCGCAGGGAGCGTCAAACCAAACGTAGAAAACCTACAGAAGGGCAGTGAATCACAACGAAATAGATAAGGAAAATGTGACTCACAACCAGCGACGGAGCGATTGGTGGCATAAAGCAAAGAGTCTATCGTTTATTCTACGGAGCAGATGAAGAACAGATTAGCATTCCAAATTGGTAATCTACCTTGTTGTTATATGAATCCAATGGGACAGGAACACCCCATTTTAGATCACGAGTAATACACCGTGCCTTGAGACCATCACGAAGCCAACTGGTAGAGATGGAGCGGGCGTTTGCGGTCCACAAACTGCTTGTATCGTCAATACGTTCTTCAAGAAAGACGGTTAGTTTCGGTTCAAGCTGAATGGGGTCGAAAACAGCATAATTTGTATGGGCTGTTAAAACGACAAGTCACACAAACTGTTTACAGACATTAGAGGTAGTAGTAGGACCCTCACCCTTGGCAAATCCAAGAACAGGTGCCTAGAAGACTTAATAACAGGCGCATGTCGACAACTTTTGCACCGAGGCCGAACTAGCTCGATTGCATTCATCAGACGACCACATTTATCGCACTGATCACCACGGGCGTCGTCGTATTTGCAAAACGGACATACACCTTCCACAAATCGGTCGGCCAGGAATCTGAGAAAAAAATTAAAAAGGCACGAGTTCCAGGAGGGAGGCATAGCCACGCACCAGCAGAAATAAGCTGTAACAATAATGAATAGATCCACAAATGATCTCACAAATAAGCGTGAACAAGCACATATAGGGAGTAGTGTCACAGAGTAATGGGTAGTCGACAGACAACCAATCAGGAATACACAGGATCGAATTAATTCTCAACTGGTATGTCACACGTGCAATCAGCTGCCTGGAAATGCGTCTGGATAAAGGTCACTCATGATAACTGGAAAGTCAGGAGTGAATATATTCTCTCGAAAGCCTGACGAATAACGAAAGGTTTATTTTATGAAGCATGGTAATACAAGCAATGTGTTCAGTGGCCTAATTCGCTGGAAGCATGCGATCACCTTCATGTTGGTTGACACTCATCAGATATGTGTATGTAATTGGGTGTAAACATGCCACCACAAAGTGGCGGATGCTGACATTCTTATGCAAAACTCTTGTGTGAGTTCAAGTGCTCATGATCTTGTATCAAGTGGACCGGTTCAAAGTCACAGAACGCGTCTCCAAGCTGCAATTTCGGGAACAGCCTTCAAATGAGGTTTGACTGCAAAATAAATAGAGTTCTCTAGGCAGGTAAATCACCGCGGACAATCGACAGTAGTACGGCCGAAACGTGATGGATTCACGAATGGCCGCCAAATCTACTAGAGAGTGCCACACAAGTTCTTAGAAAGTACGAAAACTTGGTACATGTTACCAAGCCACAAAAGAATTACAGTTGTTCCGGCAGGAGCACATAGGCTCTCACATGGTGTTGTTCGTCTGTCGTGCTGTCCGAAAGGCGTGTGGACATTCTCGGTTTCCGTCAACAGGAGAAGACGTAAGAATCATCGTGATAATCATCACATAGAACAAGTATGGAAGATGCAGCAGGTGCTTAAGCCATTCGAAGGACGTATAGACAAAAATGACCATCGGACCAAGGCAACAACAGGTCAGCTTCTCGGCAGCAATAACAAGGTATATGAACCAAACTACTACAGATAAATGGTGTGGGGGTTGACTGAAGTGCATGCACAGAGAAGGCAATGCTTGCCAGGAAATCCGTCGACAGCCGTCCTTGTGTTATCAGGCCCGAAGGTACGGTTAGACCAAAAGGCGCACACCAAAAACGCTGTTTGTTCGTTGTTGCATCATATATCCCAACAAATTGTAGTCCACACACAGTCTAAGATGAGTTCTATCACCAGCCCACTAGCTTTTTGCACACTGCGCGGCGCACGGACACTGTAGTACTGCCCGGAGACCTGAATTATCAAGTAGGCAGGCCAGGCGCCAACAAGCGTCAATTAGGTGGCACACACTTTTATGATGCTCGCTGAACAGACGTCGATGAACGTTTGTTGCAGCCCAGTGCCAATAACGGTGTGCTTCTAGCATCCATTAATTTTTGACGTTCCAGATGCGCCACATGGCGACCTCCATTGCCGAGTCAGTCGTGAACACAGATTGATCACATGACCGCCAGCTATCGGTGGTGCGACGGTTTCCGAGATTGCAAGTCTACCTGGAGCACCTGTGGATTCCGATCATGCACTGGTATGTGACAAGTTCGCTCTAATGGAACACCACTTCGTTGTCAACCATAAACTACCGTATCTGAACTAGCAGGGATGGAACTGCCCTACATCTTCCAAAGCTCCGGCCTGTAGTCTAGAATACATCCACCAGACGACATTGAAGGACATTAAGTACAAATACGACGTGCAATGTACATGTGTAGTACTGCCTCCATGCGATCAGTGGGATTTTTCGACGCTCACTGGAATGTCCCACTCAGCAGTGAGAACCATTTAGCCTGAAAGGCCACTGGCTTGGAACTCCGGAAGGAAAACTATGTACAGATCGTGAGGCTTGGTGGATAGAACAGGCTTTCCAGATGGAACTAGCGGCTGCTACCAGAAGCTCCTGAAATACTTTTCACCTTATCCGAGCAACGGGTAGCAGGAAGCCAGATATGAGCGAGGTAACCTGCTGGACTGAGAAACACCAACAGCAATCCAACTGGTCATTCACACCATTAATTGCACAATCGAGCTTTGCTTGTGCTCGTGGATTAGGTAAATTTTCTTTGTAATAGGAAACATAAGTGGCATCTGAGACTGAGTTCGTGAAATGTCACAAGACACTCAGCCCAAACGAAATTCCTCCTCCATTTTTAGTGAAGTAGTTGACGGTTCTACCATGGTACTTTTAGATCAGTGAAGTCTTTTCGAATGACTGAGGTTAGCTACTGTCGTCGTATTTTCAAAAACAGCTCAAACACTTATAGTGCAAATCATAGAGGGATTAGCTTGATTCCTACTGCGTTGAAGTTGCTTGCAAACATTGTACTTCCTAGACTAAGTGAAACGTGTGAACGGCATACCCGTGAGGAGCAGACCAAGTTTTAACCCTGGCAGTAGCCATGCTGATAACCTCTTCATACACAACCAGAGGTGTGATCTCCTTCATTCATATAGAAGGTCAGCGACTGTCGTCGTTGGGACATCAGCTGATATATATATATATATATATATATATATATATATACGATTACTTATCAATACCGTTGTGAAAATGATCGAAGTTATCGTATTAGTTGCCGAGATATGTGCATCGCAAACTGTTATAAACGATAGGTTTGGGCTCGGAAAGTAGTTGCACAAGTTTCCAAACTGAAGCTGAAATCTTCTGCTTTTCTGACATCCAGGCAAAGGTACTGTTGAATAACAGAAGCCCAGATACGATGTGTTCCTATCAAACGATATCGCACAAATACTTGTTCTTGTTGGTGTCCGTGGCCATAGAAAATTTGGCCGAGCACAGTAACGTACGACTTGCTGTTATGTAAGTGGGCTATCACTGAAGTAGGGAAAGTGATAAATTGGAAAGAAGGCTTTCAAAAAAGCTACTTTAATCTCATTTGCGATCCGACTGTTTTTCCGCAGGGTGTAGACACCTTGATTAATTAAGTATAAAACGAAATTTTAAGGAAGTAAATCCTAGTCATTCAATTATATCTTAACGGTCGAAAACAGGTCAACTTTAAACGCACTTGAAACTCACTTGGAACACTGTTCACAAAACAACTGCTCGACTTTATCCTCGGAGATAAAATTGTTTGTCCAAATCTGACGAAACAAATCCTGGACAATTCTAACGGCAGGTGTAATTAGAGGAAGATGGGCAAAAGTTAGAGTGGATTAGTAGTGGAAAACGAGGAACACCAAGTGAACTTTCAAGGTTACTAAAAAATTGTATCCGCTCAAATGGACGAAAAAAATCTGCCTTACATGACGAGAACAAGCCTCTGTTTTTTGGCAATAATGAAAATTAATGTAGAATACAGATGTGTCCAAACGGGCATCTGGAAAGAGAAATCAAAAATAAAAGGTAGGATGCCTCCCGAACGCCCAGTTAGCTTTACAGCCGAATGATAACCAGCATCAATAACATAAACACTTGATCAAGAAACCATCAGGATGGTTTCCAGCGCCCAGCACAGACGGAGTAGACATGCGAACAGATAGCTCACACTGCCCAATCAGAGTGAGCCAGATTTGAAAGGTTTCACCTTCGTCAGTCAGTACACCGAGCCCCATAAAACTGTGATGAGTCAGATGAACATACAAAATTCATACGCAAGACTGAATAGATAATGGCAAATGGATGAGTGCCCCCACACTTACTGAAGATCAGGTAAGCAACGCACGCGACAACGAGCAACAAATTTACTCAGATGTGCAAAGTAAGTGAATACTCAGCCCTCGTGAGTAAGTAAAAGCGAACCAAGTCCGTACAAAACCATGGTGTTATACACACAACTGCGTCGTGTAGACTTTGCACTTAAGATCACAATATTCACCATTCAAACTAAATTTGTTTAGTTCGACTGTCCCTAGAGAAACCATGAGCGCAACCTACAATATGGCATTGTATGTAGAGCAAACTGGTCGCTCACGGAAAGTGAGTTAACAACAGACGTCCTTCGAATATATATATATATATATATATATAGTTTTTTGCTCTTTATACCCAGTGATATCTAATTCAAAATTGCAATACTCAAATCTTACTCTGTGTGCTTCTCCGTGGTGGTTCTGCCGAAATGATCGAAACGAATGTCGAACCAGTCATAGATGTTGCGATGTAACCGGTGATATTTATCGCAAATTTGGCTTGGGGTTAGCTGTTCGTCCAATGCTTTGGCTTCGGTTGCTGTCCCGTATTCATCAGTTCCACAAATGGAGAGCACATTGTAGCCAGCAACTTCGCAATACAAAGCGAACACACTGGCGCTCAGGGTGGATCCAATCATGTTTCCCAAATGTGGCACATTGTTCACATAGGGCAGAGCTGAGGTGATCAACACATTGCGGACGCCACTGGATTTGGGCTGAGGATGCCTAAGAACGGTAACAGAAAAAAAAGACACGCAGTGCGTAAATGAAAACGAAAGGAAACCCATTAGATCCTTAATAAGAAACCTCCTTTTTCATAAGCGATTAGAAACATCACACACACACTATAGGAGGGAACCACTCAAATAACCTTTTAAACAGCAACTAGGTGTACATCTGACGAGCTCAACCAAAAAACGGAACTTAGGTCATATTGAGCCCAAATGACCCAAATAGACACGCATGTAAAACAGTTGAGATCGAAGGGGTCCGACATCCGGGACAAGCCCAAAAAAGAACGCTGACTGAGCGGAAAAATAGATCGGTCTGTAGTCAGCTGCGAAAGTAAGTTCCTCAGTATACACAAGGTCAGCTCAAACACAACGCTTGAAAAGAAACTGTCGGGGAAGTCACCAGTTCCCCGAAAATATTGTGTGACAACAAGAAAAACAAAGTATCCTGTCAGCGATTCCCAACGATGCTACAGTCGTGTACTTCTCCAGTCTCCACGATCGTCCTCAGCCGTCGTGACAACGGTCACCGTCATCCTGACTACACACCTAGACTGAACTGTCTGGACTATTTTTTGATCCATTCTTTTTGGTTTTGCTTTGTTATTAGTCACAAACCTTATAAATACAAACGGGTTTGTGACCAGGTTGTCCTCGGGCTGAACGACATAAAGAAGCTCTACTCATGCGGTAGCCTCGGGTGGATGGGAAGAAACTGACTGACCGCGTACACACCGTTGTTCATTACCGTTATTCGTCGTGCTGTTATCCGCCGTCTCATTGTCCGTTATTCCGTTTCCGTTTACGCGCTCGTAAATCAAGTCACAGCAGAAACAAATCAAAAGTACCCGGTACAGTCTTTAAACCATTAGTAGCAAACACAAGTACGTATTGAGGGGAAGTCATTTGCAAACAGTTATTGTACATTCCAATTATCAAAGCAAGAATGATTTAAAAGCCAATGTGAACAGGTAACCATTCTCAAACGATAAGCAAATTGAAGATAGTTTTGTCAGCAGACTGCTCATAAATTCAGCTCACAGGTGAATCCATCAAATGATCCACTTACGAAATTCGAGTAATGAAACAGATCAGTGCAGAGTCGCCTCTAATATAAACACCATAGGACTAGACAGCAATGGCGAACGGATTGAGGTCTACTGTGATTGGTTTGCTCCCAACTAGGTATTTTTGCTACGTGTTATACAATATGATCGGTTTCTCTTGCACACCGTCAAGTAGACCCTTGGGATCTTATATATACTGCTTATCTTTTACTTTGGTACTCGGCAATAAGTCACATGGTGTGTTCATAGGTTCTAATCTGTTATCTAACATAGTGAGCTAAAAGCGAACGCTGCATAGGCGTGCGCAGGAAACCCCGAAGCGGCAATACGACCACAATACATTGCATAAATGGATTAAGTGTGACTGAGCATAAACACAACAAGCTGAAGCCAAATACATATGTACATAGTTCATATGGATAGTGAGTTCAAGTAAAACCATGAAGGATGCGGAGAAATACGTAATTAAAAACAGTGTAGACAGTAATTAGTGTGAAGAATGCATTTTCACCAATCCACATACAGTTTTAGCTCTTATGCGACATACTAATTCAAGCGTGAGGAAACATATACACTTAGGATGTCCGAGACTAGAATGTATCAGCTGTAATAACAGAAATTCGAACATGTTGGAAGACAGCGTTGTTATGACAGATGAACAGGGCACGAATAAATGAGGAGATATTGGAATGATAAAAAAACACAAAACAAAAAATGAACAAGAAAATTGAGCCAATGTTGAAATGCAAAACAATTCGATTCAGCGTTTCCCAAAGAATGCTTCGACAAAACCACAAACTGACATATTGTAGCGAAAAGGCGTCCAATAAAGCACAATCTTTATTGTCCAACTCGCTAGTTACCATGCCACACGAACGCTCGCGATTTTGAATCACAATTCCAGTCCACAACACCCCCTGGTTTCCGCTCGCACGTCGTGTGCACTTCTACCCGGGGATTTTCTGCCTGCTATTCTTCGTCCGTTGATCCGATTTCGTTGAGCGATGGCTTATCCGGTCGCTCGTGCTGTCCTCCGTCTATCCACTGTGGGCTTTGACCGTATTTCACAGTCGTGTCGAGGTATCTCTGAGAGTGTTGGAATAATCACGCCATCAATTTGGTCATTCATTCTATTTCGGCTGCCACGTCTCGCCCGTTGGTCCGATCCGGTCGAGCGATGACTCATCCGGTAGCCTACGCCGTTCTCCATCCGCTCACGGTGGGTTTTTGAACGCACCTCCCCCTGTGTTGGGGTATTCCGCCGAGAGCTGGAATGCTCGTGCTTCCTGCCTGACAATCCCCCACAATATGCATGTTAGTAAGGATAGAAGATGGGTCCTATCGAATGTTCGAACATGCCAGCTAAAACATGTATGAAGAAACAAATCAGGCCAAACTCCCGGAAGTGTATACGATTACGAAAGTGGGAAAAACTATTTGCTTACAACAGTTATTCCTTCGAGTGAGTTTGAAGAAAAAGAGCAGTAGACTGTGAGAAGTTGTGAACGAAAACGCTTGGTTCGCCTTTTATCAGTCACTACAGAAAGAGGGCTATAAACTATTACTAACGGAGCAGAGTAGTGTAATGTGCGGTCGAAACCAGCAAGGGCGCATGGGTCGAATTTGAACTGCGTAACAGAGTATGCTGTTGTGTTGTTGACTCCGTTTTAGTTTAAGTTTGTGTAAATCGTATTAATGGCTTGCTGGGCCATTGGCTCATGCTAGTTCTTGTTGTTTTCTTTTACAGGACTGTTGTTGGAACCCTTACTTCCGAAGAACGCTGTCCCCCAGTGTCTCCATGTTACCCCACAGTTGGTCCGCAGGTGTAATGGACGGTTTGCATGTTACAACAGCACAAATTCGTCGACCCTCTAGTACTACACTAACATGCCCTTGCGTCATCGTCAAATACACCGCATTCGTTTCTTGTCGGCTTACAGCACTAATAAACATTTGTCCCGGTTTACTAATCGATGCGGAGCAGGTAGAATGTAATTGTACGAGATATTTTTCACCACACTACTAATCTTTTTTGATAATGTACGTCACTCACTATTTTAACCAACGCTAACTGACATAAAACCTTGTACGCAATACTGGTTTTTCGATGCAGAAAAAAAAGACGATAATCTCATTGACAGTGATAACAGTGCATCACTGTCACAGCAGTGCATTACTTCCCAAGTGTAAAAAAGAATGAAAGTATCGAATTTCAACAGGATAATCGAATATGATTTACAAGGCAGTCTGACGAAACTAGCAGGCACAGCGTTCGTCGGTATGTATCGCTGAATCTGTATGATTAGACACTATGTACAGGTCGTGAAAATCATTTGCAGGACATGGAATATCAAGAATTATGAACCTTAAGTTTAGCAGAAAATGAGAATAATACGGTAGGATTGAAGCAACGACAATTAACATGATGTGTTAAATACCAAGAGCTCGACAGACATGAGTGAGTAAACGTGTAACCGAGAACGTGAAAGCAAACGCCGATACTCACGTCGACAGTCACTACGGTATCCCTATAACTGACCGAGTAGGATTGACCAACAACACCGGTTACAACAGAAAAACCGCTGGTCACAGACAGAATGCATTTAAGGAAAAACCAGATGCATTTTCTGTCTGCATCAAGAAACATGCCATAGGACAAATTGGTGAAATCAGCCGGATCAAGTTTACATCATAATGGTCGCCAACGTTTACTGATAAAGGGACAACAGTCGCGCCCGAATACTATGTCAATGGGACGTATATAGCGGCAATGTACTGAGCTTTATGCTGGCCTACGACCAGGAAAATAAGGCCTATTCTTTTTTCAGTAGATGAGGATGGTGGACAGGAACAAGGTTTTCTGTACAACAAGTCTCGTCAGATAGTCCGTATTTAGATCGACCAGCAGTTCCTCATCCTATCGTTTTTACTTATACTAGTTCGGTGTACCTACTGAGCTATCCTGCTTGCCCAGAATTAACTGGTGGTGTATGTTTTGTAATACGGTCAGAATAAGTTTTTACACCATAAATATTCTGTCAATGCAGAAAGGTGTACTGAGAGTTGCCACTGTGTCTTGTTCACTGATCGGCATACAACTGGTATCAGAAATCTGGACCGCTCCTATACCTTCACTTGTGACATTCCAAAATGACAAAAATTGTATCACTCACAAGAAAGTTCGTGCATCGGCTGAATATTTAAGAAAAGCATGAACAGAGACATTGACAGGCTCATCAGAGCAGAAAACAGACATATTTTGCGATATGTCAACATTCGGTTTATTCTTATCAGTCGCAAACGTAAAACATGCCAAGATAAGAATAAGCAGGAACTAAACACTCCTACAAGCAAACCAAGTGTTATATAATCGCGAGCATGACAACCCGATAGGTCGTCGATTTGTTCTGCCTATGTAAACATCACTGCAGCTTTAAGTGAGGTGGTATAGAACATCAGAGAGCTTGATAAACAACTTTCGTGACTGCAGAGAACTGTTTCTTTAGTGGTTTGAACTAAGCACAACGGCACAGTCACATTCGTTCGAGCCACAGCATTCTTTAATTTGTGCTTTATGTCATTTCAAGTTGAAAATCACACAAAACGGATCGTAGCTGTCGCATTCGTACAGCTCGTTTCGAAAAGAAGCACTAGACTCGAGTCATTGGCAAGATGATTACTTTTGAATGGCAAGAATAGGAAAACAGCCATCTTGTGAACCGTAAGCATGGACTCAGTACTTTCTTCACCGTATAATGTACCTACATGAATCTATCAGGATATCTATTTGTCAGTAAGGTTTGCCTTAGCAACATCTGTTCTGTTTGCAGTTTGTCAGGGGTACAAATACGCTAGTTTCTATGAACAAGTGTCTCAAGGAAGCCCTGTTTGTACACAATAGCAGCAAGGCTGGAAAATTGAAGATATTGACCATTTCATGTCGCTATGCGGTGAACTGAGCGCTGTGACGTGATATTCGTGCTTCTAGTAATCAGTATATCCAAAAAAGGTTGTTCGATCCAACTTTGCGAGACAAACATAGGTTGGATTGAATATTAAAAAGGAGGTTGAAAAACAAAGCAAAATGAGCAACTTCAGTAAAAATTAAAATATCATCAACGAGGAAGTCAGATATATGGAGAACAGGCAAGATTCCGGTCTGATCGTAGCTGCGTTGTTCACACTTCTACCGTGCAATGGATATTGGAGCATCAGCACTCTTATAGAGGGTCGACGGTCTTCTAGACCTGAGGGCTGCTTTCGAATCGGTTGCTCGTAACGTCCTCTGGAACTACATTCCTCGCAAAGAAGTACCAGGAGAATACGTGGATCTGTTGAGATCACTGTATGCCCGCTCTACAAGCAGGGATCAGGTTATGGACAACTGTCTCGGGCGTTCATCACTTCTAGTGGTGTTCTTCAACGGTGTATGATTTCCCCCTTCTTTTTCAATTTTATCATAGACGACATTCTGGAGGGTGCGCCTGAGGAGTCCAGCGAGCTTGGGGTTGAACTTCTTCCTGACGCATGGTTGTCGGACATAGAGTATGCGAATGATAGTGTCTTCTTTAGCCTAACTACTGACGATATGCAGACTATGCTGGACGGGGTTGGTTTATACATAACGCTCTTCGCACCTTCCAGGTGTAAACTGCTTCTTCAAACCTGAAGTATTTCCAGTTTCCGGCGCCGTGTAATAGGACCGCCTTCACAGTGACATTTTATACTTGGTTATTCATAGCAGCACGCCGACGCCACGGATGGGGCAAGTTGGGAAATGCCATCCGAACCGTTGTAACCTGATTTGTGGTATCACCAGACATTTCACCATCGCTGATACAGCTCCCAAGGCAGATGAACTTCTCAAATACCGCCAACGATTCTCCAGGCGCAGACCTCTATCAATCCTGCACCAGCACGTTGCTCTTAGTAGGCGCAAAGGTCATACCAAACAGAATCGTCAAAAATGTTCTGGGCTCTCCATGGATCCTTACAGATTGGAACAATGTCGTCTGAATACTGTGGGTCTGGATGTCGAATGTTTGGGAATAACTCCACACCATCATATTTGCAGTTTGTCAAGGCACATTCTACGATCTCGTCTGCCACAAAGTCGAATGAGAAAGCGAGGATGGACAACCTTGTCGCCATTCACTGGAGATGCCGAAGGTCGGGAATACGCTGTCACGGACCCTAACCCAGTCTGAGGTCTGGCAGTAAATTGATTTTAGGATGTTCACGTACTCCTCGGTCACATCCCTCCTCGATAAGCAATCGCAGAGTGCACATCTCTCAACTGCGTCAGAGGCCACTCTGATGGCCAAAAAGACGACAATTGCTGGCCTATATGAGTGGCGAGGCGTGAGAATGTGGTCAATGTGGTCACAGCCTAGGTGAAACCCGGTTTGCTCCTCACGGGTATGCTGTTCGCGCGTTTCGTTTAGTCTATGAAGTACAATAATTGCAAGCAACTTCGATGCAGTATGAATCAAGCTAATCCCCCTCTGATTTGCAATAAAAGTGCATGCGCCCTTTTTGAAAGTGAGCACGACGTTAGTGATTACCGTACAAGTATTACATACTGAGACTACCAAGGGTTTGGTAGAACTGCACGGTGGTCAAGCAACAACATAGACATGAAATGTGAAGACACTGACGGTTTCGTTGAATAAATCGGGTCAGTGTTATCTGCCTGGCTGGGGGTCCTTGTGATCACTCAAATCGCTGGTTAGAAATGCCATCTAAGATGAGAATATGTCGCAACCACTTATAGTTCTTCCGCTTAGTCTTCTTTTTTAAACTTTTCAATGAAGTTCTCTTCTTCTAGGACATTCTATGTCACTGAACGGCGTCCGGGACCACAGTACCTTCTGGCTCAGGACTGCTGTAATGATCATCATCATCATAGACAGCAATACATCAGTGGTTCACAGTGATGCTTAACTGCCACACAACCATGAAGAAGAAGAACCAAACCCTGTATGGGAAGAGAGGAGAAAAAAAGGGAAGGGAACCTAACCACTAAAAAATAGCTAGGTCTACATTCAAACATACAACGTCAAGGTGCCTACACCTTGCAAACAAACAACCGAGCTATAAGTGAAAGTAAGGCGTCATCAGCAAGACAGCTTCCTTGCGGCTTTCATTGCCCCGCGTCATTAAGGGTACCCACTTAACAGACAACTCGGCCAAACAACGACAACATGGTGATGCACTGCAGTTCAGCATATACAATATATGAAATATATGGAATAAAAGAAATAAGCGAGACAGAGCTCAGCTTCACATTGTGTTTTAAAATGTATAAACACCTGCGGAAGATATCCTCAATTCTGTTCGGTGACCGGTGGTGCGATTAAATAATTAGAAAAAGTATAAAAACTGCTCTGTGGTCATTATTGGATTGGTCAACACAAAGTGATACGGGAATGACAATTGAGTGTGGTGACTGTATTCACTGTAATAGCAGACAACAATAACTGTTCACTGGGGGAGATATATTACCCCGTTAACCAATGTCATCATGAAGTCAGTGGGTCTTAGTGATGTCAGCTGGCCACGAAACACTCTAATAAGTGCCGTATTGGCATACTTACAGGAACCTACGAAATAATAATGCAGAGGGTCAGACCGCCTTAGAAAATGTATGTAAGAATACCTTGAAAACAACTGCTCTACTGAAAATGAGCAATCGGAACACTCAACCCCCATTTAAAGCACGGTTCCATGATGTACACAAAGAAATCTGTAATAAAAGATGTCTTAGAATCACATAGACCATTCCAATAAATAGACTGTCAGAAAAGGAACCGAATTCAGCATGCCTATTGACTTTTGCATACACACATATTGAGCTTTCAGCCGCACAACATCTCGGTCAGCTGTTGATCTCATCACCAAATGAAATATTAATAAATGAATGAAGATTTCTCGAAAATAGATACAATCAAAAATAAAGACAAGCAAACAAAGCAACAGAAGTCAGGAAAGAGTCAGAAAACTTAAAGTTACAAGCTCATTGCCATTGCAGTGTTTTCAACCAGGTAATATGTGATAGGCTGAATGACACAGATACCCACATTGTGTGAGAACAGAACAACTCAAATTCGAATGGGCGGAATCGCAACGCTGAATAGTCCTGGAAAAGAGACCAGAGTACTCAAAATGTGAAGAGGAATAGTAAGTGCGAATGGAACCGTCCTAAAAAGCAATTACTATCCTTAACAGGAGCGGATAGAATTCCAAGAGGACTCCCAAGAGATAGTTTAGTCTCAGTGAGCTGGCCTATATTTGTATACACACTAAGAATACAAACTCATTATTGACTGCGACGTATTGCGTTGTCACAGAGCGAGTTTAAACAACGAACTGACATCGACAGCTGTAATAGAATGTAATGTTGAATTCAGACCCACAGTTGTTCGCCGAGTTTGCATTTAGATTACAAACGTTTCATCACCAAGCGAGGTGACATCCTCACTGTTTAGAAAGTTGCGTACAGATTCGATGCATTGATAATGTCTACGTGACTGCTAATTAAACGCTAACAGTTTAAACACCAAGGTCGAAGGACAACGGAACACCTAAACCTTCGATTCGGGCTACCAACTCCATTAATTCTTAAAAACATTGAATTCATTCGGACTATAGTTATCTAAATGAGCGTATACACATAGAACAATCAGAGATATCGTGTATTTTGCTGGTTACTGGGTTTCGTATAATCATTCAACTGAAATATACAGAGTTACCCGGTAACAAGAACTATCTGAATGGCATCTGTTTGGTTTGCATATTCGATGTGATATTAAATTCGAAATACCCTAAACCCAGATGGTCGTCGGTGGGTATTCAAAGTAGGTCATGAACAACATGAAGATAAGTAAGAATGGACGATCAAGATGACGTTCAGAAGACGAGTTTTGGGATTACGATATGGGTAAAGAGTAAAGGGCTCCAATGACCTTGAACGGAAAAAACTGCTGATCAGTTTGACAAGCCGGAGATGTTTGCTTAGATAAAGCAACATTAAGAAGGGCGCTTTGATTACTATCAGAGGAACAGCATACCTTAAGATGGAAGTAGATGAAAATTCACAGAATGGAAGTGAGAAGAGTATACTATAATGTGACGCTAACTAGACTATCGGTCAGGACAAAAAGCCGACGTGACAGCCAATACCCATAGATACAAACATTACGCACTGTGGTTATGGCGACCAACCTAGTGCAGAACTACTGTATACCAACGATCACAGCAACAAAAAACATCATTGAATAAAACGATCAAACACCAAATCGCTGGACAAGCATCATATCATTACAAGTGTTGGTAGCATTCGTGCTGACTTGAGAGCTTGTTAAACTGAGCATCGAAAGCAGAACTACTAATAGTGTTATGTAACATCCACCTTCGTTTGTGAATAGTATAGTGCGTACATTCACGAACTAAAGGACAGGTCTCAAAACCAGAAGAACGGGGGACCAGAAGCGGTTATTAGAACGGTGAGTATGTGTTACGCTAGACGTGTCATCAAGGCAAACGACGATACACTGCTGCCCAACGGATGCTGATACACGTCAGTTATGCAAATGACTGTACGCGCTCGTTGTTCTGTGTTTTCACATAACTCATAATGGATTTCATGTAGTAAACAATTTCTCAGGCCGAGCGTCTTTTGTGGTCACCAAAGAATACGTATGGGTTCAAAACATTCATCAAACGAGAGTGATGAGACTTACTTTGGACACGGATAAACTGGACGGACGAACGTGCTCAGGGGCTGGAAGTATGCGGCAGCCTGATGCAAATCATCTTTACTGACCGAAATAACGGTCGCAGCGTTCGATTCGTCCTCCAAAAGATGCAAGCCTTTACGAACCGTGGTTTCCGTCCCATTGGGAAGTCCATTACTTTTAGGTTCATGTTTTTCTTTTCTTTTTTGTAGCTTGGATCCGCTCTCTTTGACATCCTGTAGTTTGCGGTTGCCAGATGTGACCGGAGAGCCGATTGGCAGAGAAATGGACCATAATGACTACACACCAAATGGGAAACCGAGAGCGCCGGTGTAGTGGTTACTTTAACAAAGATAAAGGTGAAGCACCAAGTTAACCCATTTGGTCAACCTTCATCATATCATACTCCACGCGCCCACTCTCTCAACTGGTCATATTGAGATGCATTCAATTAAAAAGTCAACCTTTGCATTCTTTGGCAACCATGATGTTGATGAGTTACCCTATGGTTACAGGAACAAGGGAATGCTTGGAGCATATGCATTAGTGGTCGCGAAGCGCATTCGTGGATCCATAGATGAACGAAACTAATCGACCAAGAAATGACGCCGTTCACTGTAAGGTATTCGGCGACTACAAGCAGCAAAGCCAACATAATATGATTGCCAAGTAAGAATGGATAACGTTCCCACACGGTGAAGGCATCTCCACTTAATTGTTGTTACCTTCAACTACGACCACAAGTATACGGTTGGCGAGAATAAGCCAACTAAATTCATGCAATAAAGTAGAGTTTCCGTTCAATTGTTTAGATGTGTTAGATAAGGACACCATTTTTCGATTACATAACAGTAGTGATGAGTAGCCATGAAACAGTGGAGATTAAATCTTTTTAATGAGTTCCGCCAGAAGGAAGAACAACTGAAACTTATTGTTGACAAGTAGCAGGAGATTTCTGTTAAGCATGAACTGAACCTCAAACAGGATTGAACACAGCTTCTGCATCTCCTTAGTGAAAAGTCTACGGAATGTGAAAGCTGCCTTTCGTTGCGACTGACTGTTAACCTATGAACTAAAAAATTGTTTCGCAATGAAAATCATTTATTCACAAGTCTAAATTCTGAGCAGATGGTTAGTCACAGGGCAACTCCAAGATTGAGGGAGGGGCGGAGAATGCAGCTTGGATTGACCGTTACAGATAACCAGATTTCAACGTGACCGGATCGCCTTGGTCTTATACAAACGTGCAGTCTGTAAGACTCAGTGATCGATATATACATGGCATCAAAGGACATCCTCTCTCTCGAATTCGAAGCGGAAGGTTGTTATAAAATGAGTGACCAATGAAACATGTAAAATAATACCACGATATAGTTTAATTCCGATTAGTCAAGATTACCTTCAGATCAACGGAACTGCTTGAAAAATGTTGTAAAACCCGTTCCGAATGAAGCACATCATCCAATGTCTTGAAGACCCTCTCTAACCGGTCGCGACCTGGAACAACTGAGAAATAAGTTTAAGAATAAATTCGAGAAAAACGTACTAAAAGGAGAATCTGGGTAAAACAGGGGTAGTAAACATGACCAAACAACAACAGAACAAGCGGATGGAGGATCAAATCGGAAAATGGATTTCGATTCGTCCAACCTTCTTTCCAGCTCAGATAAAACCGAATTAATTTCAGCGTAGCATTGGTTCGATTCAGCACCAGTAAGCTGATCAAAAATATGCTTCTTGACAGCTGGCTGAAAGAACAGGAAACATTAGATTATGCCGATCACTCACAGCTAAGATGTTTGATTCCCACAGCAGAAACTTGCAAACAAGCAACTGAATGGGGTTTGTGTTAAGTAGTCTGCTATTGTCCACACAGAAAAAATGAGGGCAAAACGAACATTTGTAGTTACCAAACAATGGCGTTCTGGGAGGTGATGGTTACTGATGGACTGGAAAATAAAATGGCTGGTGGATCTATTACAGTGTTATGTGCACTAACAAACTGTCCAAACCATTCAAATTAGTATCACTAGTTAGCTCCACATCAGGAACGAGCGTTGCTGCGGCCACCACCTTTAGAGCATCGACACAATTTGGATTGAAAGAAACGCGCATTTTTAGTGTCTGTAAGGAAAAAAAGACGGTTATTAACAGAGACAGGACCTGTGACGGGCCACAGCTTTCATCTCACAAAGTGTTTGCTGCTATGTGACATACAAGATAAAACGTGGACTGGTCCAAACCTAAACAGAAGCGGTCGTGGCAATTGGGCTCAAACCCATTGCCTCATAGTCAGTAATCTTACGCAGCTGCCACTGAGGTATGGTGAGTTCAACATGACCTGAAGAAAATGGAAAAATCTCAGTAAGGCTTTAGGCTTTGACATCATGGCAGTTGTTGGGCGACGCACAAAATCACAGAAGGGCTTGCACCCAAGATTACGTGGCTCCGGTAGTCAGTCTCATTAGCCGTGAATTACCTCGAAGTCTGAAATCAACAAGTTGAATCGAGTTAAACCCTACAAAGACAATATTGTTTTGACTATTCAAAATAGTTCCGTGACATAGGAGACAAAAATAGTTAAACCATGACACTCTAAACTCGAGTGGTACCGAGGATCACATTTGGGGTCTGAAACTGTTAGGAGTCCTAAAAGGTATTCTTCATTATGAACAGCAAAACTCCAGTGGATTTAGCCATACGATCAGTGAGCTCATAAGAGGTGATCCGATTTTTAAGGCAAACAAAGTTCTTAACTATTTCCAACTTTTCATCAAAAGTAAGTCTAAACCCTAACTATTAACAGGCTTGTAACAACACCCTTCAGATACAAAGTTCACAAGCTGAAAGCCCTCATCTGCCCACAGCCATTTGAGCTGCTCGTGAAGCACCATATATTAGGACAATATTGACTACATTCGCTTGTGTCTGCTGATAGTTCCACATGTCCGCGTTTACGATTTATCAGAGTTTATCCTCAGCTCTCATTGAATGCTAACTAAAAAAAAGCAGATGTCGCCCAACCGTTTTACTCCAGTTAAGATGCTGAAGGTCAGCTATGTACTGGCAAAAGTCCTAGCTCGACCCGAAAACAGGATATGTACATGCTTCTTGAGTACACCTTCTCTCTCTCACTCGCTTGTCCAGTGTTTGTGCTTAACACGCAAAGACCACATTGAGTGGCAAACGATCCTGCCTAGACTTACGAAGTTGGATCACGCACTAACGACCTGTCAAATCGCGATCTGTGTCGGCGACTCAGCCAGCCTGGAGTAGGCCGCGAGTTGCACAAATGATTGAGTACACGTAATCAAAGAAGATTGCCAGCAGGTGAGCTAATGTAAATCAAATCCGTCCCTTTGAATTAAAGCTCTCGTGCCTTATTAAATCTGATATCGGAGAGAACAACCAATCGGACTGTGGTGTGGATGTTGCTGCTGTTTTACTGCGTTGTTTGCGGAGTAAGTGCGGTTAATAAAGTGAGTCACAAGGAAGTCGTCTTTCAAATTCTGTCTTGCTCGCATTATTTGTTTGCAATGTGCAGCCACTCTGATTCTGAAAGGTTGAATTTGGACATAGAGACTGTGTTGTAAACCAGGACACATTGTTGTCCCTTTTTATGTTCATGCTAGAGCTTGTTGTGGCTCAACTGCGGTTAAACATTCATGACATCCACCGACGTATTAATGTCGATGAGCGTGATGATGTTAGGGCGAGTGCGGCTCTGATCACAGTAGCCGAATCGGCATTTGTAGTGACCACCAATCGTGTGGTCTCTCTAATGATCCCGGTTGCAACCGTGTCTTTCCGCTTGTCCATTCTGTACACATGATTCTGTGTACGCCTGCTATAGGAGGTCTGATACAAACTCAGTGTCACTTTCTCCAGTCGTGCAACTAATTGTACGCAGCAAATGCTTGCTCTTTTCCTAACGACTCATCTACTATTTCATTCTTCAAGGTCGTTTAACTCGGACCTTTTCGAACGTTGTTTAACGCACTCGAAGGTTCCAAGCACTTATCGCCTGACGCGCTCTTGAGTGCCGCCGAGTGGGCTGTAGCCCACATCGTGTTTCTTTTCTTTCTCCTCTTGGTTACTGCCGTTGGTTGCAGACTGGGCTAGAGCTAACTGCTTATCATATTTCCCAACATTGCTGGAAATATACGGTTTGTTCTCAAACCGCGCTGCGTTCTGTAGTTCAATATCTGTTGAGACTACGTTTCGATTGTTTTTCAGGAAAGGCGTTTTAAATTGTTAGTGAACGAGGGTTTAGCGTATACCTGCTTGTCCACTGCACGTTGATAGGTTGAATCAGTTAGCAGTAGACTATGTACTATTGAGTTGGCCAGCCCTACCAAGACCGTATCCATGCTGCAAGCCTCTCGATTTCGGTTCATACTGCATGCTGACCTCTTCAGTGACTGCAGTAGTGGCAACGTTACGGATGAGTTCTTCGAAGAACTGGGTACTTTACTAAGGTTGGCATGTAGCTCCGCTGCTATCATATTAGTCGAAGATGTACACGTCAAAATGGGTCGGTTGGGCGATGTTGAATCGCACCTAGGTGGCAAAGTTGGATTAAAAACAAACCGCCGAATAAAAGATGAACGACTGTCATAGCTCAGTGCTGGGTACAGATAGTTTTCCACAGGTTCGTCAATGCCTCGTTTGGCGCTCCTCTCCAGATCAAATCTAGCCAGACAGATCGCGCGAGTGACAGTTAAAGATAGCTCGGCTCCGTCAAGGATGGTTCATCGCATTATAGTACGTGTGCGGATTCGGATCACGCCATCAGCCACCACAACTATATTTTTCCGTGTACTGGACAGCGTTCCCACCAATTTCAACGGTTGGTAATCGAGCACATGACATGGCCTGTGATGCAGCAGGTCTATCGGACATGCACAGAATATGAACTAAGTTGTCATACCCCCTTAGATCTCACATCCTGCTTGTCCCAAATCATACAGGATTCAGTTTGACAATATAGGTGAGTAAAGATCAGTAATTATTGTCAGTGCTGCAAGAAAGCGATCACGGAGCCACAACAATTCACCTGAACTCTAAAATACAAAGGACACTCG
Organism: Paragonimus skrjabini miyazakii; assembly: GCA_014338405.1. Classification (NCBI taxonomy): domain Eukaryota; kingdom Metazoa; phylum Platyhelminthes; class Trematoda; order Plagiorchiida; family Troglotrematidae; genus Paragonimus; species Paragonimus skrjabini miyazakii. The sequence continues at coordinate 211,540 of JTDE01000791.1, forward strand.
GTTTGTTGTGGGATATCAAAACGACGCCTGTAAATTTCACGTCAGCCCTCTGCAGACGATATTCACCAGAAGAAATTTGCTGTCGGTTGCTTCTTCAACCTGCGGCCCACTCAGTTACATAGCACTTACAACACTAACTGCGCCCTGCCTCAAACAACGTCTGTGCAAACTTATATTAGGCTGAGATGATATCGTACATGACGTGCTGGAATAGTGGGAGTTAGGGCTAGATGCTTCGTCTCATCTAGAACGAATATCAATGTAAGATGTATTCGGCCAGATGAATCTGGCGTACGTGCAAATGTTCAGTTGCGCACATTCCGTGGTGTCTCAGAAGTCACTTATGGATCAATAGCCTATCCACTTACGGCATTCATGTCAGATGCTGTTACACTGTTATGGTCAACGTTCTTGTTACTACTTTCCGTATGGCCAGCGTACCACGACTGGCCGATTACGGAAGTGCTAGTAATGAAACATAGCTCAGTTTTCTGTTTGCATGGTTTACGTACCTTGATGCTGAGTGATTGAATACAGATGTAGCTACTTTTAGTAGTTAGGTCTCTTCCCCCTTCTTTATTCTTCTCTCTTACTGTACAGGGTTTGCTTTATTCTTCATGGTTGTGTGACAGCTAAGCAACAATGTGAACCACTGATGTATTGCTGTCTATAGACATCATCAGATATGACGATGATGGAGAAGTACAATCTGAATTAAACACTGGTTTCTTGTGGAGCTGGAAGTATAACACTTGTATGATATACTCGTCTTAAGGTATTGCGGCATGAATTAGTGGCACAGGATGTGGTTTCGCAGCAGATTCCATTTTAGTTTGACAATCAGGTTGTTGTCTGTCTGCTCCGACTACGTGAACTGCTGAAATGGTATGTGAGATGTATTGGGTGTTGAAGCAGCTAGCGGCAGTCGAGCAACTAGGGAGATTGCACCGTTTTGTTGTAAAACAATGCATTTTGTGCAGTACATTTTAGGTCGATTCTATGCCTGCACTTCAGAGCAGCTGCAACATGACCAAAAATTATCGACGTTTTTTGCAAACACACTGAGGACTATCCGCGTCACCCTTCCCAGAAGAATGACGTTACACTGATACAAAATACAATCGCAGCATTTTTGTAAGCAACCATCAAGAGATCACGCAGCAGTAAGATGGTCTTACGTTCCTTTACAAAGATGATACTAATTGTGAAAACGTCAATGTGCCGACTGAAATGCCCCTCACTAACCGTAGTACCATTATCATTTATTAACCTCACAAAGTGAACGTTCACACTTCCAAGCTTGAAGAGAGGTATTCCAGGATAAAAACACGGAACACTCCCACTAGCAGACGTGGTGAGCGATGGTGGGTTTTGCGTATGGTCACGGCGAGGTTTTAAGCGATTCAGCGATTAGCACATGGGTTCGAGGCAGAGAGCCCAAAGTACCAGGATCCAGCCGGTTTGTCTTGTTCGGTGTCAAGCGGGCGTCTGTTGGCCTGAAGTGCAGACAGTGAAATCAGAGTGTAACACCGCTCGTGCAGATTACAGTGAATACCATGAGCAAAGTAAGATCACTAGTCTGGTTTAAGCAGATAAGAGTCTAGCAATGCCTTAAAACGATCTACAGAAGTGCAGCTATCGACCTCAGAAGGACGGTTGTTCTATTGGAAAATGACCCTATAAGGGAAGAACTGCTGCTTAAGGAAGGTTCGGGGACGGAGCTTGTGAAGCCTCCTAGTATGTTCTCGTCCGCCATCATCATTCGCTGTGACAAAGAACTTTTCAACGAGACTTATGCTAAAGAAGTATGTGAAAACCAAATGACCACGGAGTCCGGAATTAAAGTGGATACAGATCAAGAATTTCAATCGGGACTCGTACGTGATATTTCTTAAGCCAGTGACTAGTTTTGGCAGCCGCGCGCTGGAGACGCTCAACAACGAGTATGTTTTTCTCCAGGCGGGTATACACGACCTGATTAGCATACTCAAGAAGCGGTCTTATATAAACCTCTTACAGCGTTTGAAACGCTTTCTTGTCTATACGGGGGAAAGTGCGCTTAATCATCCTAAGAGTGGTAAATCCTTTTGTTGCCGCCATCTCGTGGCGATACGCAAAGGATAAACCAAAAGACATCCAGATATCTCTTCAGATTAATTTTCGTTATGTATACCATGCTGAACACACGGGGAATAACGAAGACATTGACAGAGTCCTGTCATTTAGTGGGAGGTTCTAATCGCATGGTCAACACTTAATCGCGCTAAAATCAACCTGTAGTGCACTGAGATTACTAGCAACCCGGACTTTCATGTCATCGGCATAGAGAAGAGCGTTATCCGGAAGGTAGATGATGTAGATAAGAAAAAAAAGAGGACCTAGCACTGGCCCTTGAGGAACTTCAGCAGAAATCGGGTAGAGAGACGAAAGGTTTGATCCGGTTTTAACTTCAAAAGTTATTATCTACAAAAGAGACAATCCAGCGAAGAACCTCTTTGGACACCATAAGTTTTTAGTCTGTGTCTAAGGGGACCATGTGGGATACGACCAAAAACCTTGGCGACATAATGCAAGATAGCATGTGAGATTAGACTATTATCTTTGCCTCCGTCAGACTGTCCATGAAGATCAGCATATTTGTTATGCAAGACCGATTAGGAAAGAAGCCATACCGGATAGAAAAAAGATTGTCTGATAATAAGTGCCCGAAGATGGCGCGCTTTAACAAACGCCCCACTATCTTGCATGGAATGCCAATCAGGGTGGTTGGCCGGAGAGTGCCGGTCGTCCGCCTTGAGAATTGGTGTGACCGTGGCTTTTTTTAAGCACTAAGGAGATTGCCAGTCCGAAATGTAGCCATAGCCAACGCCTGGCTCAGAGGATGTCACATCCACTGGTTTTTCAGCGATTTGTTCACGGGTTCGAGGTTGGAGGCCCAAGTCACCCGGATCCAGTCAGTTTGTCCGTTTCGATGTCAGCAGTGTTCTGTTGACCTAAAAGGTAGTCATTGAAAACAGGGTGTGGCACCGCTCTTGGGGGTTACAGGGAATACCGAGAACAGAGTAAAATATTAATATAGCAAGGCATGGTAAAATACTAATCTAACAACTACTTAAGTAAGTGGGAATCTAATAACGCTTTGAAGCGGTCC
>JTDE01000792.1:37711-48415 GCA_014338405.1 Paragonimus skrjabini miyazakii
CGGCGTGTTTACTGGGACAGACCAACATCTGGCCTACTCTTGGCCTACTTGGCCGAGTCCGCCGCGTGTTTGCTGGGTAGGTGAAAAACCAAGATCATCAAAAGTGTACATGTGAATGCGACTATCAAAAATATCATTTATTATAATCGCTACAAGTGCGGAAGAAAAGACAAGACAATGCCTGGCCCACTCTTGGCCAACTTGGAGGTGTCGACCACCTGCTTTCTGGCGTATGATCTTTTGCGGCATAAACCAAACCAGGCCTACAATAGTTGGCTAAACTGTTCCTCAATGAGACTGAAGGGCTGCATTCTCAGTGCCATTCTGGAGGGACTGTGTAGTGGTATCAGGATAATCTTGACATGCTTACTGTATTACATTATGGAATACGTCCTGAAATAATGCTCCCATGTATATTGATCAGTATACATGGGATAATAGAAATGATCGTTCCTGTTATCCCAGCCAGTCGACTGGCTATCATCGGATTGATTCGTTAGAACGCGCTTATTCGTTTACTTTTTCGTTGGCAGTCCGCGAATTCCATTTATCAAAATTCCTCTTGCAGTTGTAGTAAAACGACCTCCTGAGTACACACAAGAATTGTTATCCGTGTTATCCTCAAGTTCGTCGTGTGATATAACAGTTTCAACCGACGTATAATACAGGACTGTATTTGAGGCATGGCGCATTCGCCATTAGTTGGGCAAGTGGTTACTCACAACAGTCCGGTGAATAGCTTCTGATCACGGAAGACATCGAAATAGCAGTCTTACGCAAGACAATTATAGAAAGTCGTGAACCCAGCTCATCGGAATCGAGCACCCAGATGGCTCAGTTGTAACCTGAACTGGAATACCTTCGTGCCGGAATTCAACGTCTCAGGTCACCAACCAAAATTTATCTGACGCGTGCCCCATCGTCGTCCAGGCCGAAGAATAATGTCCTGTTGCGATAGTTTAGAATACGTAATAGTAATAAGAAATGTACTTAGCTCAAACCCAGTAGTAATAATGCAGCACGTCAGCTAACGAAACTGTAATGTAATTAGTACCTGCACAATGTAATCGTTCATGCAGTAAAACAACAATAGCATATAATGTTCCGTTATGACTTACAATTATCACACCTTTGTTGATACTACAAGACGTAGGGTAGAAACGCCAGACGGTACCAAACATATTGTAACCATTTGAGAACCAAAAGTTTGAAGTGGCAGAAAAGCGCTTTTCAGCGATGATGCCCTCAGTCCAAACATAAACTGGGCGATTTTTCTTTCGGAGGGATTTGGCTTCTGGGATGAACTTTCTTCTCGATACACGAGCAGGTGTTGATGTCGCTCAATGTTCAGCAACAGGACAACGGTTACAGTCCGGTATAACACTGAACAGTTAACGGTCTACCCGTTAAAGCATTTAGTAGGGGACTTTTCCACCTGAACATTAGCCCTCGTCGAGGGCTTCGGAGAGTTTTCATCTTGGATGATATTCCTATTCACATTGTTAGCATTAAATTTCTTAACTCCTTCGACTGGACACGCATCAATTACGTCTGCCCCACGCCAAAACGACATTCGATGTTGGAAATAAACCTTCACACGCGATCTATGATCAGTTTGATATTATGGAGGTCAGCCAATTGTCAGCCTCATGATGAGTTCCTGTCCGAGTTCTTTCGGCTAATTCCAATTGCTACCGAACTTATAGTCACGACAACAACGGTCAGGCATCACATTTTCACCCAAAGGTCGCAAATGAACAGCCATCCACATCTCGTAGTGCCCGACAAGCTAAAAATGACCGAACCGAATTTGAAAATGTGTTTCACCCCGGCGTAATCCCTCAGTTTACTAGTACTTGGGCGTTGTCGTTGCTTATGGCGTTTATAAATGTGAATAACGATTGGCGTTCGTGTGGCGACTATGGAGCATTAAGCAACGCAACCGGTCCAATAGATATTCAACCAATTACTTTCAAGGTTCGAGGGCAGATCTATTCGATAAGCAGATATTCACTAAAATTGACCACATACACGTTTATGATCAGCTTTCAGTAGCCCGCGAAGACATCCCGAGGATAGCCCTCACATCATTCGGAAATTTGGAAGGTTTACGTAGCCGCTCAGTTTTAGTAACGCTGCTCAAACTTCCCACTGATTTATACACTATATCTGTCATGCAATAATTCGTGTTCACAATTAATTAGACAATGTCTTGGTCGCATGCTCGTCATAGGAAATCTGTAGACGCATTTGCTTTCGCTGTCTGCTCGTTCGTCGCATCACTAGTTTAAAGCTCTTCTGGTAATATGCACGTTTTGAAAACCAGCTTAACTATCTCAGGGCACGGCGGATTGTAGCCTCTTCTTGATATAAGGCAATCAACAGAAGGTCACCTAGAGACCAGATCGTTCAAGCAACTTCGTTAGTTCGATGAGTTATATGGTGTTTATTGTCGTTTCATTCCTGATTGAACTCATCTAACGTAACAAATTGCCGGCCTTCTTACGGGCAGGGTACACTTAGTTTTGTTTACAGTTACCATTGTTGAGCTGAGAGCAAATATTTCTAAATAGTACCGCCTTCACGTCATCAACCTTCCTCCCCATTAGTGTTACCCGTGAACGCACCAAGCATGGTTGCGGAAGCAGTCTTGACGTATCGTCTAGATTGTGACTATTGTGCACTGCCCCTTTCCTTCTAACGTTTAAAATCAACCTAGCCGCGGTATAAAGCTTTCGGTATACCGACTAGACAACAACTCGGCCATTATTGATGTGTAGGTTGTTTAACTCAAAAAAATAATGGCATCAAATAAAATCCTATTTCAATCCGGTGAGTCATACAGCCCATTACAACTAACAACCCGCCGGGCCTTTTCACCCTTTCTATCAATTACAGTAAGATCACTGATTAAACCCTTCGGTTTTCGTCTAAAGTACCGGAAGGTTCAGTGTTCCCTTCACTTAGTTTTCTACCAATTGTCGGTCTTCTTTGTCAAGACAACTGTTCCTAGAAGATGCTAGAACTATTGCAATCTGTCTAAACACTTCAAGTATCCGAGTTGATTTGAAAACTCATTGTTATCTTTCAGTTCAGCGTCTGTAGTGGTCAGTATCTAATTGTTCCGCTACAAAGACAGTCTAGGCATTCAGTGAAGAAGCGTTACGTGCTACACTGTTGTCCAGCGCACATACTGGTTGAGTTCTACAAGCTCCCGTCTTCGTCTGTTTCTCCAGTCACTTGTTCGAAGATGGAAAACTCGCTTTTTACCAACCGAAATTTACACTTTCTCTTGATGTTTACTCATGAAACTGCATTTATCCACTATCAGTCTGTTTTGTCCTCCTTCGAAAGAAACAACAAGATTCCGATTAGATTCGGTAATAACTGTGGTGTCGGCCAAATCTCTTGCTTTCTAATACATCGCTTCCTACTAATTCAAATTAGTCATTTCAAACATGGTTTCCCTGAAAGACCATTGGAGCCATGATACAGCTTACAACGAACTAGTGCACTGTTCTCAGATGCGATACATGAAATCGCAACGGATGCACGGAATATTTTTTATGTTGGCTATATTCAGCTTGCCGGTAGTCGGTGTTGCGCAATTTGCACCAGTCGGAAGTTGGTAAGCAAATTTGACTATTTCTGATGTTCAGGTGAAGAAAAGAGACTCTCCCATAATCTTGTCGTCAAGCTTATTCGGCCTGTTCTAAACCGGTGAGTTTAATATGTCCTCTGTGTTGATAACGCTAGCGTAGTGAGGACTACACACATTTTAGCACACCGAACCCTCGCAAGGTAAGATCAAATGGGCAGATCAAGTGAAGGAGGCATGCATGGAACAATCTCGAAGCATTCGGCTACAAAAACATAAAAAGTATACGACACAGAGCATCCTACAATATAATCAGAAGATATGAGTAAGTCACTTTTAGTGAGAACAACCAACCAAACTGTCAGCCATATTTTAGTTTATACTGAAGAATAGAATACTCATCACTGAAACGATAAGGTGGATTGTGGATCCAGTAACGTTTTACATTTGACAATTACGAGAGCTTACTCCCTAGATGATGAACAGAAAAAGAGAAGCAGCACGTTTACTAATAAGTGTTTCACATAAACGATTTAAACAGTGGCAATTTCTTATGCGGTAACTGTCGGAAGCTGCCGGACGACTAAGCATTTGCGATTGGCCAGTGTAACTGATCTCAAACAGCAGTTATGCACATACCTATTCAGCTATATGAGGGAGGCTTTCCAAGATGTGCACAACAAGTCGAAATGATGTTTATGAGCCGGAGTTTCATCACAAGATTCTTCTTCATGTTGTGGTCTACAGGCTGAGTACCGAATCTTCTGATGGAAACCTGTTTGGTTTAAGCCACAGATAACTGTGTTGAGACTTCTTCGACTGATGTGAACAGGGAATCAAAGAAGATCCACGAAAATTATCATTTTTGTGCACTTAATGTGAAACAACAACCAAATGATTGTCATACCTGATTCGACCTGAAGAAATGCAGACGATCACCAATATATCCGCTTTTTTAAGTTTTCTCTCTGGTAAGGTATTGACTTTTTGTAGACCACACCAGCAATGTGGCAGCTCATTGTATGGTTTTTAATTCCGGATTGAACCTCCCATATGTAGTTCTCGAATGTACCTTAGTTTTGCGCACTTTTGAACAAGAAATAATATGTACATCAGAGACCTCCCTAATCACTGTCAAGTACATTTTCAGCTTTATAGCGCTTCCACCTTTTATACAAACCGTGAGACAGAGGAACAAAAGTAATGGCATTGAGCATTCAAAAATGCAAATCACTCCAGCCATTCTAGTACAAAACATAAATTATCTGAGTAATTGTTAGGGCGCCCCACCATGTGACCGTCCCAGGGTGCCCCCGTCGTGAGAAAGAAGAAAAAAACCACTTGACTAAGTCCTAACTAGCGGAACTGTTCAAATCTGTTGAGAATTTTTATACCGCTATGCACATGTGCGATCCTAACTCTTTCTCATGATGTGGTGGGGATGTGTGGTCATGACGTGCCCTATAAATACCTTGTTCTTGTCGCCCTAGCCGCACCCCGTTTTGTAGCGGAACAAAGCTTCTTATTTTGAACGCGTTTTTTGGCTTGCCTTGGGAGCGAATACGGGACAGTCGTGGTACTATTTGGGACCGAGATTTTCGTGTGAATTTTTCACCGGGACGAGAATCCGATTTTATCGAGCGCACCACTCTACCGAGATCGAACTAGCGTATCGTCTAGGAGGGTTTACAACAGTAATTCAGTCACCTTACATTTTTCTGGCTCCTTTCAACAGGAACAGTCATGCCATTCGGTGCAATCAGTTGTGTGTAGTAAATAATGTATATTTGCAATCAAATGGAATAGTGAATTTATGCGGTCGTTTGAAAATATCCCACAGTGGATGTGCAATTAGTCTGGGTGTATGAATTTACGAATCCAATCATGAGAACGGGGTGGGGGGAGCTATATCACCAGCTAACCCCAGAAAATTTGTTCCATCAATACGTTTGCGCGCATACAACCAGACGCAGTTGAACGGGAAACAAATGAATTATAACGTAAAACACAAGGAAGCCCAACACAGTTGCTCAGATTTGGTCATCAACTGAACGATCAGTTCACGGCCTGAGGTAAAGTGGGACGCAGAGTCCACTTTCACAGTGATAGTTGAAAGGAAATAAAGTATAACATAGAAAAAATAGTCCGTGATGATTTTCCTGTTCGTTGAGAGGAAAAGAGTGTATCAGAATATTACCCCAGAATGTTGTTTGTATGCACTGCAATGAAGGGTCACATCAAGAAGTAATGTTGGTCAACCGGATAACGTACAAACAATAACATGGTGGTTCATAATTTATACATGATAACTTATGTAGAATTGGGGAAACATGGGGTCATGATTTCACTGATGATTTCTGTGACAAATGAAGCAAAAATAAATGACCATGGTTCCTTAATTATGTGTAGGACTTGGCCGCTTGGTAACTCTGTGGTGCAATCGAGCTTCCATGAGGGCTGGGCTCACCAGGACCGAAATCAGATGCGGCCCTTGAATTGTATAAGACACGTTTGGATGAACGCAAGGGCACATTTGGCTTGCTTTGAGGTTCATCTACAGGAGCTGGTTCTTTGAGCGGAGCAGAAGATAATAGTAACGGCTCCTGGCCAACTCCGCTGTGTGCAACCAGGACATCTGTGGAGAAGTGAACACTGCGACAACGCTGGGAGTCTGGCCGAACGTTGTTTGCATTTATCGGGGTGCCAGTTGATGCACGCGTGGGCCTTAATAGGGATAACCGATTGCTTGCTGATTGCTGAATGGGAGATTTTGGAATCGAAAGAGATTTTGAACGGGTGAAATTTTTTTACTTAAAGCAAAGATACTAGACTGAATGTTGCTTTCAGTGGTTACCGTAAACGTTCACAACACCTCTGTGGTCTACCGAAAATGCACCCAACCTCAAAAAACACTACCAAGTACGAGAAGAGTTTGACACTTGTTTTTTCAATCGAGGTTTCCGAACTGCTCATCACTGCCGACAAGACATCCTCGCAGAGTTAGTGGAACAACTGAAGTTATTTGATCTATGAATCTTTAATTGCGGGATCACTTATTTGTGTTCAAAGTGTATCATTCCGAAAAGACCGGAAGACATGGATAATATGCAATGCTAGTTACAGCTGGTAGGTTGAACATAACGATACAGTTATTCCTAGCGTTATCCAATGAAACACTGGTGACAATGTGCTCACCTTGGAGGTGAGAGGGTTGGAGAGCATGGTAGTATCAATGAGCTTTGAGTACAGTGCATAACTTTCACGTCCAAATTTTTTATGCTCGGTTGGATATTCAAAAGGTTCACTGAACTTAAGTAGTTTAACAGAGTAAATTGGAAGTTAGGGAAGTCTCACAATATCTGCTGTTCAGAAAATCAGAAACGTTTGTGATGGTTTGCTTAAGAATCTGCATTCATTTTCTACTAGAAATCAACTTAACTTTAGCGACCACAGCGCATTTGTTGGACAAGGAATTTGGGCATTAAAACACTCCCAAAAATTGTGGTATCTAAACTTGTTAAGATGAAATTGAACAGTCTGTAAAATGAATTCTTTCATTTCAACTAGTTATCCGCGCAAACATTTTAGTTCGGAAAATAACTATAAACGCAGCACCGAAGTCACACGAAGGAGGCGGTTGCTAGACAAATTTATCACTCATAACTAACCGATAAACCTGGGTTCATGGATGATTTGTGCGCAGTTTTCTTGTTACCGTACAGGAACCAAAGACACGATTCCTTTTGGAATCATTTCTTTGCAAGATCAGGAAAAGTTTTTGGTAAACACATCTCAATATACCGATCATACGTTCTATTGTGAACGTTTAGGTTCGGCCTGATTCTACTTCGTTTTGAAAAGGAAGCCGCGTTATCATCGAGTTTTTGATCAACGTTTAGAGCAGCGACCCAATTTTTGACTAAGGTGAGCTAGCAGACCTTAATAAGAGATCATACGCAAGCACTTAGGTATCCGCGCCAGTGACAAAAGAGGAAGGCAATGTAGAAACTGCTATCATTTTGCTCTCTTATTACACACTGGTCTTTATACCTTTTACGTTCACTGTACATATAATCTACTTGTCTATTGTTTGAATCAATACACACTTTGTCGTCGCGCGTCTTGGCTTCTGCCTTCACGTGGTTGTTGTTACCGGGTGTTAACAGTGATAACGGTCCTTTTTAGTATGCAGGAGGAACTGAATATGCTTAATTTTCTCTGTTGTTCAAGAGGAACTTTGTTTTGTAACATTGTGAATTCCTTTCTCGGTTCCATTACAGTAGGTTTACCATCGTCAAAATCCAGAATAGACGTTAAGATAAAATCGACTCAGCGTCGCTTGTCGTCGTCGGACATGCTACCGGAGTATACAAACCAAATTGCTCATTGGGATCAAGGTAAACGTGGAATTTTCTTCGGGAGCGGATTGTTCGAGTCAACTAATGGATAAGGCTGACGTACGTAGGTCATCTACCGTTTCCGCCTCAATGCTGCTCATGGTCTGCTTGGTAGTGATGGTCTGGGGGCATCCATTGGTCAGGGGTTTTACTACACAAAAATTCCAAGTCTTAACTTTTCGATAACAACCGGAACGGAGTTGTCTCACTTAGACTTTGTTCGCTCACGGCTGTTTTCAGCTTTTCAGGTCACCCAGAAGCACTTCAAGCAAACTTTTGATTATGAAAAGACTGCACCGTGGGCCAGTAGAAACACAGCCAGGATGATAGCCCACCTGAGGACAATTCGATATTTCTCCGTCTTTAACCAATAGAAGAAAGTTTTACATGTTGTTGAAAGGTTCTGGTTCAATGCAAACAACTTCTTCTTTTTTGGCAACGTTGAAGATAAAATCAATGATATTGCCTTTATAGTTCCTCTCATATTCCCAAGGTATTGATTACTAGGTTGGCAAATTCAACAAAACTTTAGACGACTCGTATTTCAGCGTTTGCACCTTCTGTGATCCGGCATAGGGATGGAAACTGCAAGCATGCAAATGTTCAAACTGAGGATCAATACCTTCAGCAGCATGATTGTTTGATGTTCATCACCTGTGATCAGCTACTGAACTTGTAGAAGTTTGTAGAAGTTTGTCCGCTGCAACCATTCACATATTCTTTATACCTTACAACATTATATGTTCGCCATCTATTTTTGTTCTACATTCGCGCATACCACTGGTTGATGATATTCCTATGATCATCACCTCTATCTAACGTCGGTGCCAGTTCTCTATTATTTTCTACTGAGTAAAAAAGAACTTTATTTGGTTGACGATTCTATGCTAATCCAGTCAGCCGCTAAAGACACCCTCCGTTTTCTGTTCGCCGACTGAACTGTTTGTTTATCTAACTGGCAGCTAGATCTTTGATAATTTGTCTTTACTTCATCCGCTGTTGAGGAACCGGCTAGTTCACGGAAAGAATCATTCCTCCAGAAGGGTTCGACGCCGACCCCCGTTCTATAAAACGGAACTACTGGTTTGCACATTCATTAACTTCCTATAATCAAGTGATGGCTTGAAATCCAACAGAGTGACAACACCTATCAGTTACATCTCGTCATCGGTCTACGGACACGTCTCTAAATGTGGTAGAGATGAAAAGGCCATCAGTACAACATGAGACCCTAATTTGAAATATAAGAACGAAATACTTGAAATGTGAAATATTTGCCTGTAGTTAAGAAGTTGGACAAACTGCGGAGTAATTTACTTAAAAAGTGAATTCGCTTGCAAGAGACTGCAATTACAAAGCTACTACAGTTAAAGAAGCTTGAGATGATGTAAACGGAAGTGCTTTTAGCAGTGAGTAATAAGGGATTTTGGCTTTTCTGTAAATTGAACATCACGCATAAATGATCACAGCTGTCGCATTCCCATGGATTTTCAGTCAGCCCCTTCCGAATAGAGAAGCACTAGACTCGAGGTTCCTTTTCATTAGGGCTCATACGTAGTGCATGTCGTTGTCACGGCTGTTTTCGATCAGGACAGATTGCTCTAACTCACAAAAGAACTGTCTTCATCATACCAGTCTGCTTCAACTAACATCTACACAGCTAAAACTAAGATCTTGGAAAGCTCATCCAGCCCTGTTAAAATGCTTGATGTGATGGCCTCCAGTTTGTCTTCCTTCACACGTTCCTTTCTCGTTAGTGGCTACAGGCAGGCCTCTGAATATTATCGACCTTTTAACCCCCCTGAGTTGTGTCATTCATTCAGTCTATAATGCTGTTAACGAGGTGTCCACGAGGATAGCGAGAGCCCGTAGTGCATTTGCAAACCTTTGTCAGTTCTACCTTCTAAAAGGTGTTAATGTATCCATTAGAAGCAGAGCTTACAATGCGTGTGTGCGCTCAGTTTTTCTTATGGCTCAGAGACATGGTCCATCCGTGTGGTAGATGTATACAGACCCTTGGTATTTAATCACTCTTGTCCCCGCCAGTTAGCCAGCATCAGGGCTGACCAGGTGAGAACACGACAGTCCGTCAGCGTGCATTTGGAGAATGTGCCAGTTTACCACCAACAACGGAAGTAATATAAATGCGCGCACTTTGCTTGTTGGGTCACGTGTTCCGTATACCAACGCAGCGTCTGCTGCACCGGGCAATGTTCAGTGTGGCTGCTGATAGTTGGAAGAAACCGCAAGGCCGCCAGGGGATGACGTGGTCACGGACCACGGAAGACCTGACCATCTCGCTAAACAAAGTTGTTGGACGCCGTCTACCTGGTTGGGTATTTAAAGACCATTCACTTCGTTGATTGGAGACACTCTCTGACATGGCAGCGTGTCGCAGTCAGTCGCGAGCATGCACTCAAAAAGTCGATGGTTCTTCTTTTTCATGCCACCTCTCTAATTCCTTTTTCTTAATTTTGCACTGCTCCGTGAAATGTTGTCAGGATCAACGGTAGCCTGAGCCAAGTACCCAGGATTATAGTCAAAAGCTGATAATGATGACGAAAATGAGTTCACTGATGAGTAGTCGGGGCTCTAATGAGACCGAAACTCGAGTCTAGTGCTTCTTTTCGAAAAGGGCTGACTGGAAAGTCTATTGGAATGCGACAGCTGCGATCAATTGTGGGTGATGTTCAATTTGAAAGAAAATGA
>JTDE01000792.1:62327-77737 GCA_014338405.1 Paragonimus skrjabini miyazakii
GAACCATAAAGTTACAGTTTTGTTCAGTATAGCTAAACCATTGGTAACCATAACGTTGTTGCCAAAGCTATGAATAAAAATAACATATAAACGTTAAAAGTGTGATTACAGCGTTTGTCAGGAGATTATGCTTTTTCAGCGAAGGAATGCTGCAACATGAATCAAATGTCAGAGCTCGTAGGCAGGTGTGAACGATTACACGTGTAAAACGTAGTAATAGAACGACCAATGTGTAAATCAAATTGGCTTGACGATTCACGAGTGCCAATCTGTGATCATATAAATTAGTAACGGATAGTTGAGTGAGTACAACAATTGGCTACGTCAAAATGTTGTCGAAAAACATCAACAATTTTACATACAATATCGAGTGTCCCGACGTTTATTTTTTTCCCAATATGCAATTTATCAGTGTTTCCATTGGAACTTATTTTCAAGTTACTAGTTGTGAGATTGCACACTGCTAATCCTCCGGTTTTCAGTAAATCATGCTAAGTTTTAACATTTAACATACAACCCAAATATTTGACGATTATTGACAAAACTCGCTATGAAAAATTGAGCAAATGCACATGTTTAGAACAAATCTCCTATTGACATTTTCACTACCCAGCTTATAAGATTTACGAAACAATTTCAATAGAATCTGAAGGTAGCAAAACAGTGTAACTGATTTTGGACAAAGCAGTGAGATTTCGATTCACCATCTCCCTGGATAACTAACGGAAATATTACAACGGAATAGATAATTTGTATGAATGTGGGGCATAGTTGTATTGTTGCTGCGGACGTATCTTTTTATCTATCAACACTAATGCAAGCATGATCAGATGATTATGTCAGATCACTGGTGAAGAGAAAAAGTACAGGCGAAAGTTTACGGCCCTGATTCGGCGTGACACTGGAACTGACCCAGAGAACAAGAAAATCGTCTAAAAAATATTTTACAAATTTACCCATTTTGTCACAAGCTAGTTCGCGGTGATATTTCACCTACGGGATAATACATCTATTGCTAGAAATAGTTTGTTTTCAAACGCTATATGACAATCATGATATGATTGTACGATATGATATGATTGTATACTAGACACAGTAGGTCATTCAGTCACCGTCTCATGAACACGTGGGCACAGTTTAAGACTCACTTATAGGGACAAATGTTTACTGCTGGTATACCCAAATTACTGAACAAAACTGTAACTTTATGGTTCTTTTTTGTGGTGGTCCGTCCAGAGACTTTGTTACAAGGTACCAGTTGTGATCAAATAGGTGTGACATTCAATCCGCGCGAAATAAAACCCCCATGAACGTCTATCAGATTAATGGAATATTTACATACATATGAAGTTCATAATACACATTCGCGTCAACTATGTGTTGTTTATAATGATACATAACTACGAAAACATAGTAGTATTGCAAAACATGCTAATCCGTTTTGACAATCAACCAACCGGAAAATCTTTGACAACGTCATTCATGCCAACATTGTCATCACAAAGAGACCTCATAACAAATCACCAAATTGATTAGCCAAGGTATATGCATACAATGTGAAAAATTAACATTCAAATTTTGTGAAATTAGATTAGAAAATTTCTCCCTTTTGGTTCAATCTGTCTGACTGTCCATATCAGACAAAGAATGAAATTTTAACTCTCAATAATGTGTTTCACATCACATGGCAGCTAACGTTTACTGAGCTTTCATCAAACATCTTCATTAACAAACTGCACAGAAGTCATATTGAGATACGATATACGATCACAATAATGTGTGAAAATCACGAAATACGAACTGAGTAGATGGTATAGCTAAGTTACCATGTTGTCCATCTGAATGACTAGGCAACCTGAACACGAGTGGAGTTTACAGTTAATTCATTTTTATTACAATACAGTGTATTAAATAGATATGTCACTGAAAAAGAGCGGAACTACATTTTTGAGAAGATTTTTGCTTTCTCCAAAAAATAATCTAACTCTTTTAAATACAGGACGGTGTGAAAAACAGGGATTCTTTGTCCAAACCATCAAGACAGTTGCGCATGCTTGTGTGATACTGGGGTAAAATAACGACTGTGGACTATCTGGGAGGAAGTATACTATCGACTGGTTCAATTCTATCGTTTGTCCTGATGAAAACTTGATATTTATAAAGTAATGAATAGTCATAAAGAGAAATGAAAACCGGTATGGTACGTTGACCTCTGTACAGCTCTCAAGTAACTAAATACAAAAATCTCCCACCTCTTATAAACGAGTCTTGAAAAAAAAAGATCTTTCATGATGATTTGGTTGAGAAAAGTGATAACTAATCAATTCAGTTTAGCTTTGTCAATTGATACAGCTAATGTTGTCATGACAGTTTGTTTGCAATAAGTAACTATACGTTTGAAATGAGAAATAAGAAGGATTTTATACAAAGAACCCTTAGAGTACATTCTGCTACAACTTACGAAGCTCATGTTAGGAACTACGGATTTACATAATGTGAGGGGCAGTTTGCAGTGTGAAGCAAAATTACAACGCATAAAGAAGATCCAACTTCCTCACAAACGGAAGCATCAATGATCAATTCCCTGACCAGATGCGAGTATGCACTACTAGTGAGTGCCATGCAGCGAATGAAATTTCGGCCTAATGCTTCCTTAATATCGGGTAGCCTGACAGTTAATACTGCCGGGAAGACGGCGAGTAACTTTAGAGAAAATTCAAAACGTCACAAACATTATTAGACCTTAATTAGGAAAACGCTAGGTATCATATGGTAAGAAATGTCTTTCTGGTTACATATGCTAACTTGTTTCAACTGAATGACATTGAAAGAATACGGAAAACACAACTGGACATTTTACAACTGAACATTTGTCCAAAATCGAATCTCACTATATAATGAAAAATACTACCGAGTTGTTCGTTAAAAAAAATAGGAAAGTAAATCAGCAAGACGCTAAGTATAAGATATGCTGATGGTGTATTCTATTGGTTTTGAATGAATGATTTAAGTAAAAGTGCTGTTGGACCAAATGAGTATATGCTATGTGTTGGAAGCCAAAGTAACGATAAACTATCATACTGAAACACTATTGGGACTGAATCAATAAATGGCGAGTCGGTGTGCTGTCTACTGCAAGAACATGTTGACCGGTCAATATCCACTCTTTAACGGTTTTGCCCTAACAATGAACAGCAACAGTGTCTGCACGCACATCGTTGGACCGGCAAAGACAGAGAGACTTGAGATGACAGAATACGTCAACTAAACCAAACGATTTTGATAAGGGTTATCCAAAAGACATAGGAAAGTTCGTCATTAGTAGTGTGTAAGATAATATACAAAAATACAGTTTCCAGGAAAGTAGTTTTTATAGTCGCTGTTGAGAGAAGTCAGCGTACGATGAATAGCTAAGCGGTGGCTGAGGTCAGCTGTCGCAGCAAAACCAGTCGTCGTAGACAACACTGTATCACTTTACCTCCCCAAATGAGGTCTCGGTTTATCAGATCAAACATAACCGAGGATTGCAAATGCGGATACGAACCATACTATGCAGACAGAACTTAGCACTCATATGGAGAAGGGGTTGGTAATTCTCTAACAAAATGTACTAAACAAACAGTTAGGTAACCATTACCACTTTCAGAACGAGCTAACGTTATCGATTACGAAGTAACTTCCGAAGGCGTAACATGTGATTGGCCCAATAAACACATTCCACACAGTGTTTTAAACAGGAAGTAGGCTTTTTTCAAGGTATGGCGTCATATTCGAAGAGGCATGTTGCACAGTTATTGAACATTTTGTAAGGTTAAGGTCGCCGCGGTAGCGACCAAACAGCCGAATTTGGACAGGCCTTTTGTCTTAGTTTCATGGTTTAGATTTCCTTACGTTCAACTCGTCCGTAATAAACATCAACAGAAATTTAGCAAAATCTGCTCCAGCATAACTAGGATATTGTCAATTATCCTTTTGCCTTTTAATATATGGTATACTACTAAAAACCTTGTTCCATGCTACTGAGATAATAGGTGTAATACAACTTACGTTGAAAAACTTCTATTGGAAAACATGCTCTTTGAATGTACATTTACACTGTCAACCAGATATCCTGAAAAGGACGTTGTATTCTAAAAATCAGTCAAATAATCAATCGTATTGCTGACCGAACACACACACATACACATGTCACCTTCTTGGATAGGAAACAATAGTAGTTTAGCATACATAATAATCAGAGCATGCAATCCACGACCATGTAAACCTATGAATAAAACATGAAGCCTGAATATAGGCAAGAAAATTGCAAAACACGTATATCATTGTCCACCAAACCTCATCAATCAATGCTGACAACGAATGTCTACTTACTCTCAGGCTGTGTTTGTACCGGACTATTGTTTAAAGCTACATATCTACATTTTCTGTTGTCCGATTGTCGTAAATTTCCAAAGAAGATAATGCTTCGTTCTTAAATAAACCAAGTATGAAAACCTTATAAACAGACCACTCGGCATACAATCCGTCTGTTAGACTATGGTTTCGAGTGTTTTAGAGATTGGTTAGAATTTCAGGGTGCTGCCACGGCACATGGAAGTAAGGATTGTGTGTGGACTGTGAGTTGAAAAAATAGGGACGGTTAATTGTGTAACATAGAAAGATGAATGTTGCGTGTAACAGATGAGCATACACCAGGAGAAACAAATGAAAATATATAGTTTTGCTAAACCAGTTGAAAGAACCGAAGGAGGACGATCTCGTACACATTACTCAGGCGTATATGACTAGAAAAATCCTTTCAAAAAGAGTCTTGCAAAGTAGACTGCACACTATTTTCTAACTACATTTACATAACTAGTCATATGTGTCAAGTCAAGTTTAGAGTAGGCTACACGTAACTCCGCAGGTGAATATACCGATTTCTTGTGCTCAAATCTCTGAAACCTAATGTGAAATAACTCAGTGGAGTTAAGTCACTTCATAATAGTGGTCACAATAAAACTCTCTGACAAACTGAAAAACAGTCACACTGGAAATCAATTGCATTTTTTAAAGAAATACCGCGTGAGTTTTGTAGGAAGATCAAGAATAAGTAGGCTGGGTTCATTCAACTACCGAGCAAATCTAGGTAGAACAGTAACCGGAATGCATACTAATTAACCCCTTGACCTAGACCTAACTGAAGATAGAGAAATGTATGCAAAACAGTATGAATTAGATAGCTGAGTTGTGTTTAGTTAATGTTAGGTGTAAAGTTAATGCACTTGTCAAAAAAGCAAAAATAATGTAGTCAATTACCTACTAACCGGAACTTTCACTACAACGTGCTGCGTGTAATGGCCGTTAATTTCTAGCAATTAACAAGTTTTAGGAGTGATACTAAGTGAATAGTCGGGGAGGGGGTCGGTCATTTTTTAACTCAAACATCACACATATTTGATCGTCGCTTTCGGATTGAGATAGGCTTTTCAGCCAGCCTCTTTTGAAAAATGCACTAGACTCGATTTTCGCTCTTGTAATGCATATCCTTGTCATGGTCGTTGTTAGAACTCTGGCTAGGCTTACATGAGGAAACTGCGCTGACCACTGCGCCATGGACTTCACACTAAGCATGACCAAATTACCATATCTGGCCGCCCAATTACTTTTGCTTGTGAGTAGTGATCAGGTTGCCCGATCGTCTCAGTAGGACACGCAGTTACTGTCTGTTAACTGCAAGTGATAACCCCGCGACTAGGACTTCATGGACAAGTCGAAATCTCCTAACTCACTGACAAACTCTCTCAAGAGTAAAACTGGAGTCTATTGCTGCTTCTGAAAAGATATGGCTGGAAAGTCTATTTGAGTGTGGAAGCTGAGATCAATTATGGGTGACGTTCAACTTGAAACCCGGCTACAGCTGGATAAAGGATTTTGAAAATTACTTGAGAACCATTTGGTCAGTTTGTCGGGTTGAATTTCAGCCAAGTGAGTTATCCGTAAACAGTTGAGCCATCAATAGTAATAGACACGTCGGTAATGAACGAGGACTGTTTGAGAGCTGATAAAGAATTAATTGCAATCCACCTCACTTATGTTTTAACACTTTGACAATTACAACAAATCTGTTGTGAGAAGAGCTCGATTTTGCCTTTCATTTCTTGATCTAACGATTTCAAAGCAATGGTATTCCACCAGTAATGTGCATATGCATATAAAACACAAGAGATTTATGATTCGTAAACATTTTGCTGGTCTAAATGAACACACTACTCTTCACACTTGCAGTTAGTGTTAATTGCAGGCACAAGAAGAGTAGTTTGAGGGGGACTGTTTTCGATAATGCTTGAATCCATCAGGAATCGACAGATTAAACTAACTGCGATGAACAGACAAAATCCACATATCGTCACAACTATTCCGAAAGAGAACGCTTCAAAAAAGAGTTTGGTATTTTACGTTTAATAACAAACAACACATGTATATTTGAATTCAGAATAATTGTCAGGCGTGAATATTTAACAGGCATTTTCTGTACAAACAATAATCCTGGCTGTGGTGAGAATATGCAACAATGACGAGTATAGTGCCCTTTATAAAAAGGAGCTGACTGAAAAATCTATGGGAGTGCGATAGCTGCAATTAATTGTGAATAATGTTCAACTAATCTCAGCCAAAGTTCCTACTACTTACCAGTAAACAATGCATCCTATTTAGCACGCTGTACTGTGAAAGTCAGAGAAAACCAACGAACCACGTCATTTTAATCAGGTAGGCTTATGTGTACTTTAAGGTGAGTCGTTCATAACGGTGATGACCGAAAGAGTCGGATAATGTCCATCATTCTCGTCGTTCAATCTCACACGTGAAGTCTATTGCGGTTGGTTTGGTTCTTGCCTAAACACATGTTAGACAGAGTGATTGTCATCATGTAATGTGCCAAATCTTTAGTTCACAAGACCTTCGTTTGACTGGCATGCTTAAGACCCCACTCAACGGACGCGTGAAAATTAACCCGTGTTATTCATATTTATAACCGTATCCCACAGGTCAGTTAATAAGTATACCCGGCCGAATGTTGTTTCGGTGTTTGTTGTTGTCATGTGCGCGCCATATTCGTTGTCTACACATTCCCGATTTACTTCACAAATCCGTTAACATTCCAATCGATTGCGCAAATAGTGTTATGAACACAGTGACCAAACAAATAGTGGAAATATCAACACCTTATTCAAATTTCGCACGAACATATGAAATTATCACATGACGTTACACTACTTTGATTTCGTGTTGTATGGTGCATATACTGAAGTCCAGACAAGATCTAGATGTCATATGAACAACTTCTGGGAACAAAGACTAAGACTGCGTAACCGAATATTGAGGGGTTCAGAAATGAACTGCAAAGAAACTATCAGCATTATTGATCAATGTGAAACGACTCATGTAATTCGATTTTCAAAACTCACAAGCCAACAACTTATGATTTTCGGTCTCGTTCATGTTTGGAATCTTTTTGTTAGAAGAGGTAAATGGTCAAGCAAGATAACAACCACCGTCCTATGACACAAAACCATTTTAAATGTTAGGTCTACCCAGAAAAGTCGAAAAAAAGAACCACAAGGGGAGCATCGGAACACATGAAGTAATCTGCCGTTTACATAGATATTTTACTGCTGCACAGTCATCGGTGAATAATTACACAGTAATCCTAATAAAAGCAACTAATACCCAAGTATGTTTAGGTGGCTAAATGCCTAAACTACAACCATGTCGCTCATATTCCTTTAGGAATTCTTAATAGAGTTCTTTTACAACAGACATTTTACGGAAACATTTCCAAAAAAAGCAAGCCGTGTGTAGCGTTCGTGAATTTCGAACCAACAGCAGAGCACTCCTACTGCACAAAACAACATCGGGAAATGTCAAGCCTGTTTATAGTAAGGAATTGTTTGTGATGTGGATATCGACCTATACGTTGGTCTCAGCGCCTTAACTACATAGTTACATTAATTGGCAAACTTTTCCAGAATAGCATTGACGATTTGCAATCACAGCGTTCACGCCCTCGATAGTGGTGTTGATATGATAAAATAAATGCGTGAACTGGAAAAAATTCTCAGGTGTGGCTTACATTCATACATAAACTTCGGAAAGCTTTTTTGAGATCCTGGAATGCTCCCTTCAGTTAATTTCTTTCGTAGAGAAAGCCATTTTAGTCTCATCTGTTTCACATGTTACTTATCCAAAGATTCCGTTTACTTCTATAATCTACCGTGGTTGTTACAAACTAACTATAGTTCAAAGAGACAGACTTTGTACTCATAACCACTTCATCCAACACATTACGAAATAGCCATCAGATTTGACTTTCGTCCTTGTCACAGCTCATCAGCAGTCCATGTCCTTCAACATGATTTAGATTTGCATTCAGTGCACATGCTTGTAATGCGAAGGTACTGACCAATGCCAAATTAATCTCACATTGATTTTACTCATGAGAACTTGAACGGGAGATCAAATCCTGACAGTAGCCGGAGTACGTATTACTGACAAAATCTGGCGAGATACACTAGTGCTCAATGATTCCCTTAGAAAGAAGTTGTTTAAAAAGTGCAAATAAATATGTCATTTGTAATTCAATGTGTTTCATTGCTAACTTAAACATAAATACAGTCATGGTTGTGACAAGACCAGTCAGTTTTGTTGAAGTCGTTGATCTGAACAAACAAAGATGATTCCGGCTCTCGGTGTACATTGACTTAAGCCACAAGCTGTTGAGATTTTAAGGTGCTGCTTCCATTTTAACCAAAAGATTGTACTACTACTACTACTACTACTACATATTTTGATGAATTTAAAACACCAAACTGATTTCCAGAATAAGGTGACCCTCAAAGTCATCTGAAAAAGTGGAACTCGACATTTCACTGTGTTTGATAGACAGTGGTTATGTTTCTGGTCCGCTACCCAAACATCTTATCCATCTTCTCAACTGTACAATGCATTCGCGTACTTTCTTAATTCATTTAACGGACTCCATTTTATTCACGGTTGATTTTTCTCTGTAAGACGCTTGTTGTCTTCAGCTTGAAACGCAGTCAGTAGGCCGTTGGAGCATTTGAGCAGCAAGCAAGGAATGTACCAATGAAAAGCATGCACTTGACTGAATCAGAAATAGAAAGCTATGACCAGCTAACATGAATGCGGTAATATAGTCACGTGATTCGTACAGTGTTGATGGCAAACGCCCACAAGAGTGATTTGTCAATAGGCCATCTAACCAATAGAGAGGCCTAAACATTAAGGCGCTGTCCAGGTAAGACATAACAATACCCACTATAGAAGTAGATGTGTGGAAGTTATGTCAACTTCGATCGATTTGCAACCCTTCTATAAGAACCACGCACAGCTTGTCTATCCCAGTTAGCTAAATTCCTACAAACTAATCTGACCAGTATGCTTATTTTAATAAGATCAGTGTGAACATTTCTCGCTTTGACCAGTTGGAACTACCCAGAAAATTTGCCTACACCTACGCAGCACGAACTCCATCAGTCAAGTCACGAAGCCAAACCAGCAGCTTGGTGATTTTGCACCTGACTCCCATAAAACCCCTAGTATTCATCAAACGATTACGTGGATAAACTGCTAAGATATGGTAGTCTCGAGCATCTACAACTGACACCCATCATGACCGCCATGCTACTGATATTTTGATGGACAAGGACTGTAGTCAAAACAGGAAATTTTGCGGTTTTATCCTTGTTTAAATGAGCTTTTCTATCCAATAAGTTTAACCAAACAGCAATCTTGTCAAAGTCCTGAAAACGAGCTTTTCGAAAAAGCTGCATAGAATCTCACCAATTATCAACAGATTTTTAAAATTTAGTAATCTCATTTGGACTAGTTTATGTTGTTCACGTCTAATCCAGAACACACATATAAGATAAGGATCTACAAAATCCCACACATGTGTAACTTATAAACGAGGAAAGTACTTTCTGCTTTTTCGTTACCTAACTAGAACTGAACGAGAGAACGAAGAAGTGGACGTTCTCTTGTGTACACACAAAGATACAAGAAATTCTTTAAAACACATCTAATTACCATATTCGTCGCTCTCATGTTTGTTATAACCTTTCGATTATTTTAACAGAAACTCTACGCATACATTTTGATGCATCGTTTGCAGTATTGTATCACATGAGAGCCAAAATTATCCGATTCGGACCTTACCGAAAACTACTTGAATGTTCTTTATGAATACGGATTATTTAACAAACAGTTCTCTTTCTTGCGATTATCGATTGGATTTGTCGAACTAGGCCAATGCAAGTGCTCTAACGAAGTCTCAAGGATCACGTCAAAAGTTAGTCACAGAATATTAATCTGTGTAGTGACTATGAATTAGTGCGATCGATGTCGTAAATTTAGCCCACATTACCGGCTGCCGTAAATTAAATTCCGCAGAAAATATTCAGAATCTAATAAGTTGTTAAAAATACGTCTGATGTGTTACAAGTGTCAATTTTGTGTAGACAATTTTTCTAAACTTATAAATTCAGTGGCTAATGGACAACATTTGAGAGTTCAAAACGCATTTATCTTGCAATCAGAACACTTTATACGTCTGCATAAATTTCCAGGAAAATTTAACCTGCCTCAAGTTCATAAATTACAATGAGACTTGTACTCCTCTCAGGAACAATCGTGGTGACCCAAAAACCAACTACAACATACTAGTGGTGGATTTGCGAAAGAAATGTCCAACTTTATGTGCAAGCTCTTCAGCAGACAAATAATTGAACTGCGCCTACAAACCGAACCTACATGGACTGATAACCAATCGATATATCCAAAAATGACAAATGCACGGTCGAAAGTAACAAATACTCATTCAACTTGAACAGATGACGATGTCGAGCACAAAAAGTTAATGGTAGGTTAATATTTCATTTCTTGGCTGGCAGCACGACTTTTACGGAAAAAGTGCGCAAATCTCAGATCGGTCTTTGGACGGAATAGCAATCAGTTATGAACAAGTATGATATTGATAAATTCACTCTTCGGAGGACCAATTAACAATTGATTGATCATGCATTAATCACTGACCGACCTCCTGATCATTCAACCTATGATACTGGATTGAAATGCCACAAATTATGTTTAATTCCTGATACAATCAATATATTAAGTTTCCTCAAGTAGATTGATCGAAAATGAAAAAAAATTAGAACAAAGATTTCAATCTGACAAACCTTCATTTACATTACTTTCAGTCAGTTAACTGTAAGTAAAAGCAACGCTGCGCAAAACGGATTAGTAGGCTAGGTGTGTATTTTTGAAAACAACGCAACACAAATCGTAGCCCAACTGTTAACAGAGAGATACACACCTTGTCACCCACTTTCTCTAGTTATTGTCCTATACAACAAAGATACGAAGATCATACTGGCAGTAGACCTCAAACTTCTCATCAAAAATAAAGCATGCCGGATTCGGCTTGGTTTTGTAGTTTTTTTAATTAGCCAGCAGATATGTAATCCCGTTGCCTTCCGATTGGAATGATCCCGCACTCACTTCACTTCAAATAACAAGTTGTTTGACGTCTGACAAAGTACGATTTTCCGCTGCATTTCACATTCATTACATTACTACGATTTTGTATAAAACAATCTCGGCGCGTAAGTAACAGTCAAGTTATGAATTCTCTACCGCATTAATTCACGTTTATGACTTCCAATTGAACGCATTATGTTTTCCCGATATGGTAGCAGTGCTATTTCTTGAACCATAAGAACTGTAATCTCAAACTGTCAGCTTTTCAAAGAAGTTGCAAGGTAGATAATTTCAAGATACCTTTTACCACAGTAAAGAAATTTAAAACATGATCTCAATGGTGAGAAAGGATGCGATTTTGGATGACGAAACAAATGGCCTCTGCATACCTTTTAGAAAAATATCGAAATTTTGTATGCCATGGCAGACATTTGTGGCCTGTAACGGACAGCCTTGCGTAGACTAGTAAATTCTCAAAAACTGATTAGTTCAATTTGAAGTAATTATGAACTTCTATGACTTCCTTCATCCTCATCAGACGTTGGTGGCAACAAAGCTTATGACACAAGAACTGGGCAGCAAATCATGCAATGCAAAACTGTTGAATGAGGACACGAGTGATTTACATGCGCAACATATCCACTTTTCATATAGATTGACTATCACCCACAATTGATCGCAGCTGTCACATTCTCATAGGCTTTCCAGACTTTCCACTTTTGACCATTCATTTTATCGCAGTCTTATTGAATCTTCAAATTTAAAGAACAAGTTCCGAATAACACAAAACGTACATTCCTATAATCAGCTGGGATATGAATGAGTACGACAATATGTGCAACCCAGAACGACACTAGGGCGCATCTGTCATACACATGAGCTGGCCGTTGAAACCAGTGGATAAATAAAGATCACGTGAACATTGCAGCTCATGCCGACTGGATGGCGAACGAATGTCCGGGGATGTTGGTCAGGTGTTTGCCTGTGTGAAACGTTCACGGGAACAATAGAGTCGCTAGATATTTACGGTGTAAACCATGTACCGTACCATTTTCAACCAGTTAAGTTATATATGCCGGAGCTACTCAGGGCTCACTGAAAGACACTTCGTTAATGCACCATTGATGTCAGATCCAGTGGTTATGACCTTAACTAACGTGACGGTTATCCATCACCAGGATTCGTTTCGCCTCTCACCTAGGGTCTTTTCAAACAAACGGTATGCGATAAACTATACCAAATTGTATGCTGAAGCCCTAAATATCAATCCCTTCGAATGCGGTTGTACCGAAAAAGCTACTTACCATTGTACGTAAATGTTGATCAGGCTGATGAAAAACTCACCACAACCAAAACTGACATGCCGGTCTAAACTTCTGGTCTGACAAAAAATAACTATTAGCAAAAAGATCACACCACTTTAGGAAGAGAATGGTGAACATACAGTAGTTCGCGATGTCTCATGAGACCATGGATAGATTAAATGCTGTAAATCATTCTGAAACAGAAGGAATATTTTCAATCTATTGAAACAGGACCTCATGTGCTTTATGCTTGAGACGGTCTGCACCACTGACTTTCAATAAATCGAGCCGTAATCCCCACAATACGTTTGTATACAAGACGGCCACCTCATTTTGAGACCGATGTAAGTGGTGTAACTCAAACTGAAATAGTTCATCGTAACCGAGAAGTGTGGATTCATTTATATTTCGTACACAGGAGATATTCTATAAGAATTGACCGCAAAAAGACTCGAGAGATCGACTACAGGTACATGCATTATAGCGTGGTTACGTGCATGCTGAAGCTCTTCATTCATCACGGTGTCACACTTCAAAGATAAATTCAGTTAGCTTACAATCAGCTTCGGAGTGTACTCAAGTGTTTGCTTATTTCGATAATCAAACGCTGAACGCACAGTAAAACGTCTAAAGGATAAAGCATTTTAGCACTATCATTCGTGTCCGAACAGTAATGTAGTAAAAGTGGCTGTAACATCTAACGTTGATCATTTGAGCGACTTGAGTCATTGAGTTAGCGGAAAGGATGTCTTCCGGATTGTTGGCCGAGGGATCGACATATCGATCGATCGGAGACCGTGAAATTTCACATGCTGATCGTTGCGGAGACCATTGATATCGGTGTGTGAAATGCAGACCTGAGTGTTCACCGTAGTCTGTGTAAACACGTAGCACTTAGGACCCAAACTTAATAGAGATCGCAAGTTAGGACGACGCTTGCGTGCATGTACTCTAACACGTAGTCTGCAATTTTCATACAGACCGACATTGTCAGTCCCTCTCTATGATGGAAGCTTTCATTTAAAGTTAGCTGTAATAGGCAGAGTAAGCAGGTACAGAAAATGAGACTTATTAAATATTCTGTCGTTCTTATGAGTACGACGGACATTTTTAAGCAGACGAAATAACAGTTATATAATGTTATATTTAACTAACTAACAATAATCAGCTCACCGTTGGAATCTAAATACGGTCATAATGACATGTACACTACTGACTCAGTTAGATCGGGTGATAACCAAGGCTTAATTTATATAGACAGAAAGCGATTATCAACCAATGGAAAACACAGAACTCTCACTGATCCTCAAATGAGTAGTTCTTCAACCAAATAATTGGTAGGAACGTGTTGGGCTAAAAGATTGAAGGGAAAAGAAGTAATTAACTGTAATGTTTATAAAAATAAGATGTGAGAATGCCTGGGAAAGGCGTCACGTTATATTATAAATGGACAATTATTCAAACATTAGTCCAAATACTAGCAACTGCACTACTGATCTTCTTTTGTGTGCGTTATAAAAACTGACATCCGGGCTTCCAGATCAGTGATTGGTTTTTCAACTTACTGACTAGTACGCGGATTGAGTTGTGAAAAAATTCAGTTCTAACACTGATTCAGTTATTTATTGTTTAATAAAATTTATATACAACAGAAAGACTTTAACAACATTGTATGCGATTACTTTCGGTTTGGTATGCAGGATAAAAGTATTTCAATACCACATTACTAAGTTTTTCTCTCACAATAAACAAACAGTTCTTAGCAACTGTATCTCCGAAGTAAGTGACCAAAATTGCTGGAGGTCGATAACTATTTATGGTCGACAGAGAGTTCTGCACAATGCAAGTGGTGTCGAAGTGTCTGCCAGACAAAATGCATCCTGCATATACCGGCACGCACGTTTTGAGAAACCACAGCCAAATCTGATGGCGCTTGTCATTGTAAACGCACCCTAGTGGATGTAGGGTCTTTTGACTTTTAGATTAACACATCAACTTCCAGGTTATCATCAAGTGTGTCTTGATGGTTTCGGGGCAGCTGGTCACATGCATCGCCGACATTCAAAATCTACCCGGAGAAAAAACCTCTCTTTTCCCATGGTGAGTTCGTCGTCCTGTGACTTGATTTTTGGACATTTGGATTTCCGTGGTTCCAGCCAAACCGATTGTGGTTTGCAGTCTTGAAATCTACGATGCACACGTATGGGACATCGTTTTAGCTAGAACATCTCGCGAACGACGAGTGTACCAACGACAGGTTCATGGACAAACTCAATTCTCATGGTGACTAAGTTACGCGAGATGGAGTGATGACAAGTAGACCGTACCCCTATCCTTACCCACGGCTTGACACGAACGAGTTAAATCGTGGGTTGAACAAAATACGAAGTGTCCATTGTATGCTGGCCGCTTATATGAACCTATCCTTTAAGTGGATTTATGTACACACGTGACTCCAGTTAAACCTGTAATTTGACTAACTTGAGGGTGATGCGAGAAAATTTGGTGGTCTTTTTCGAGGTGGTGAGACGAGTAGGTGGCCCGAGGGGGTGACTTCATAGAAGC